>JAWPHD010005853.1:0-154956 GCA_037043455.1 Cyrtodaria siliqua | reverse complement strand
GTTCGCCACAACATCGCGACAAACTTTACCATTCTGATTAATTGTTTTATTGCACGCCGTAACATCATCACAAACTTTTCAGTTCAGATTTGCCGTTTCTTTATTCGCCACAACATCACGACAAACTTTTCTATTCTGATCTGCTGTATCTGTGTTCGCCAAAACATCATCGCAAAACTTAAACTTTATACAGAATTTTATTATTTCTGTGTTACTTATTACTAAAGTGAAATTTGCATTTTATGTCAAAGGACTACTTGAACGAGTCATTTTGCTAAGTATACATTTTTAGTGGAACAATATTTCTTTCAGAATAAGCAAAATATTTATTATTGTGTTGCAAGAACATTTTTAAATACCAAACACCATGATAACTCAAACATTTAAACCTGAGAACAATTAAAATTGTATCCCAAGTGCAAAATGCAGTATTAATTTGCATTTATAACATGATGACAAGCCAATTTAATAGTTTTAAGTCATTCTGAATTTTCATAAAGATAATTAATGCTAATATCAGAAAAATATAAGTGTACAGTCGTGAGTATGTTTGTGTAGTTCTAAGGTTTATAGTCCCTCCGCCAACAAACTCAATGTGCCTTAATTAGGGCGTACCGAGATGGGTACAATAGAGTCTGGACTTTCAGAATGTATTTTTGAATTTTGAAGTTTACATAGGCCTTGCCAACAGGTCTGTTTAATGCCTAAATATACATGTGCCAAAGACAGTGTACAGTCATGTAGAAACACCCAATTTATGATAGAGTGAAACAGAAATGCTGGAACATAAAATTGCTCACTGGGTCAGTTAATTATTATTACCAGGTATTATGCAATTTCCTTTGATCTGAAGCAGTATCATGCAGTATCATGTAGAGGTTATACTATTAGAAACACATGACATTGTGTTCATGAAATTGTGGTATTTTTGCATAAATATAGCCAGTTATCATGTAGCTGTATGAGTGAATATTCTGAACAGGATGTTCCACACCTGTATATTGTAAGTTTATATTAACTGTTTTATTTTTTTATGTCACAAAATAGCAAGTTTTTCATCTTCAAGACCTCCAGAGGTAAATGTGTATATTTACGTTTGTGTGTCTGTCTAGGGTCTGTTGCTTATTCTAAGATATCCAGAAATGCAGAAATGACAGTGCTCGACATCTCCATAAAAATGAGTAATGCAGAAATTAATGCGCTCGACATCTCTATAAAAATGGAAGTAATACAGAAATGACAGCGCTTGACATCTCGATGAAAATGGGCGTAATGCAGAAATGACAGCACTCAACATCTCTATGAAAATGGGAGCAATGCAGAAATGACAGCGCTCGACATCACTATGAAAATGGGAGTAAGGCAGAAATGACAGCACTCGACAACTTTATGAAAATGAGAGTAAGGCCAAATAAAATTATACCTGTGTTTACTGTAACGTTGTTAAAAAAAATAGGGTAGGTAGGTAGGCATTTTATTTTATTTTTTTATGGCGAAGTTACACTTAAGGTGGCCATGAGCTTTGTTGAAAAGGAAAATGTGGTATTTTAAAAACTACAATAGATAACAATATGAAATTGTGTATGTTTTATTGTTTTTTCCAAAAGGCCCGACAACAACTGGCTCTTTTCCCAATCCAGGACTAGAAATTAACACTTTTAGTTTACTAGACCACCGGTCTGTCTAGTAGTTGGGTAAAATTGCTAGACCTTCTCAAAAATTACTAGCCCAATATAATATTCAATAGAAAATACTATTTCAAAGGGGATGATGCACCATTTTCAATGTTTACTTTAAAGGGCTCTGAAAAACTTGAAAAAAGCTGAAAGAATTATCAAAATGCCATGACAAATAAAAGAGAATTGACCTATTGAAAATTTGGAAGGAACATAAATGGAGGCGGCCATATTTGAACGATGAAGTCATCGCGTCTTTTTACCATTTATGGAATATTGATAAACTATATTTTATAGCAAAGAAAATCACTGCAAATTGATTAAAATTAAATATACAGATGCAAAATGAACAAATGGTATGCTTATTTTTCTTCTCCAATGTTTTTCTTTGCTTTAAACAACATTTTGCCAATATGCCATATATGGTATAAAGGCGCGATGACGTCATCGTTCAAATATGGCTGCCTCCATTTATGTTTCTTTGCAAAGTTTCAATAGGTCATATTTTCTTTATCTTTCATGGCATTTTGATAATTCTGTCAGCTTTTTTCAAGTTTTTCAGAGCCCTTTAAAATAAACATTGTTTGAAAATGGTGCATCAACCCCTTTAATTCAAGTTTCCGTTTCTTTATACGAGTTTTACATTTACTGAAACTTTGGAAATATCAGGTTTTTAAAAGACCGGTTAGGTTAGACAGTGCTGTCACTACATAATCTATCGATTTATAATTTATTTCTTATTTGAATAATTTTTGTTTCTAGCCCATCGGGACTACCCAGACACAGACTTTGCTAGCCCGGCAGCATTTTTGCTAGCCTCGGGCTACAGGACTTGTGCTAATTTCGAGCCCTGCAATCACTTGCAATTATAGCAAAGTGATAAAACAGGTTAATTTATTTTTTGCAAGTCCGGAAGAGGGTCAGTTCCAACAGCAGGACAATGAGCTCATGAGTCAGCCGTGATCGTGTGAACAAAACTTTATTTTCAAAAAAAAAAAATTAAAAAAAATGTTTATGTTTCTTTTTTAATTTTTTTTTTCAATAAAAAAAAGGGGAGTCGGGGGTGTTTTCAGAGGGTCGGTCGGGTTACAGTAAACTCAGGTATAATTTTATTAAGCCTAATACAGAAATGGCAGCGCTGGAAATCTTTATGAAAATGAGAGTTCAGTAATGCAGGAATGACAGAGCTCGACATCTCCATGAAACTGAGAGTAATGCAGAAATTACAGCACTCGACATCTCTATGAAAATAGGAGTAATGCAGAAATTACAGCACTCGACATCTCAATGAAACTGAGAGTAATGCAGAAATTACAGCACTCGACATCTCTATGAAAATAGGAGTAATGCAGAAATTACAGCACTCGACATCTCTATGAAAATAGGAGTAATGCAGAAATTACAGCGCTCCACATCTCCATGGAATTGAGAGTAATTTAGAAATGACAGCGCTCGACATCTCTATGAAAACAGGAGAAATGCAGAAATTACAGTGCTCGATATCTCCATGAAACTGGGAGTAATGCAGAAATTACAGCACTCGACATCTCTATGAAAAAAGGAGTAATGCAGAAATGGCAGCGCTCGACATCTCTATGAAAATGAGAGTAATGCAGGAATGACGGAGCTCGACATCTCTAAGAAAATGGGAGTAATGCAGAAATGACAGCGCTCGACATCTCCATGAAATTGAGAGTAATGCAGAAATGACAGTGCTCGACATTTCCATGAAAATGGGAGTAATGAAAGTGTTCGACATCTCCATGAAAATGAGAGTAATGCAGAAATGACAGCGCTTGACATCTCCATAAAAATGGGAGTAATGTGGAAAAAGACAACATTTGACATTTCCATGTAAATTAGAGTAATATTTGAATGAAAGTTAGGAGTTTTTGACATTTCCATGAAAATGAGCATAAACTTGCATTTTACACATGTCTGGATGTAATTTATTATTGTATAGCTTTGTCAACTTTGTAAGTTACGGATTAGGATAAATTTGTATTCCAGAATTTTAATTTACAATATGAATTCAGCATAATAATTATTATTTTTTTAAACGGCGCACCATTGTTCTATTTTATAATTTCAGTCCTTTATTTATTTTGAAAAAGTTTGCCGCGATGTATTGGCGAACATTGCCGCAACTTTGCAGCAAACATCAGCACAAGCATCGCCAGATAGCTAGAACATTGCAGAGAAACATTTTATGCAAATGAAATCTACTGCAAAGTTGCCGCACACTTCTACTAGATGTAAATGAGTTCTGCGGCAAAGTTGTAGCAAACATTGCCAAAACATCACCAGAAGATTACAGCTAAAAGTGTTATGCAAATGAAGTTTGCTGCAAAGTTGCGGTACACTTTTACCATGCAAATGAGGTCAGCGGCAAAGTTGCGCTGAACATCGCCAGAAGCTCATTTGCATATTTGTTCGCTGCAACTTTGCCGCAGACCTCATTTGCATGGTAAAAGTGTACCGCAACTTAAACCCCTTTTCTTCTTTTGTTTGCAGCTTTTCACAGCCGGATAAAATATCAAAATCATAAAAAGGGCTGGTAAGGTCAGAGAAGGCTCGGATTATCAACGTATGAGCTCCATTGGCTGTGCAAATTAGAACAGGTTGGGAAAATATTGTACCCCAACCGGGACTTTATCTCACCCATCGTTTTATTATAGATCTACCCTAAATACGTGTTGTCGTGCTTTTTATTCATACGCAACATATAATTTCGAATTCCTGTGGTTATAGGGTACTGTACGGATATATCCGCTGGAACTCTCTAAGAGGGATGAAGGGAACATACTATTTGGCTTACCTTGGTTAAGTTCGTGATCAATGTCTAAGTCCGCTCGAATTTCACCAAAATTATCTTGCAACCCGGTCGTGGAATTTCGACCACTGCAGAAAATGAATTCTCGCTCCATCCTGGCGAATCTCTGTCACACACGCTCTCTCCCAGGCCCAGCGCGCCGTCAATGGCTTAAACAATTTGATCTATTGAGAACGTTCCGGCTAATTAATTAATTAATTTAGCTATACGCGAAGGAGTCTGGACTGAAAATAATAAAATGGCGCGCGAATGCGTCGTGTTTACTTTCTGTATAAATACGCGTTGCAGAATCTCGGTTATTATTTGCAGTTAATAAAATATTTACATATTTTCTTTTTAATATCAATAAAAGATAAGTTTAGAATACGTCTTTAACAAATATTATATTTAATTATAAGTACAATATCGAATAACTATGATTAGTGAAGATCTATTTCTTGTGTGTATGTTGTACGGCTTTGAATATGTTATGACGTCACAAAGTAGGCGGAGCTTACAAATTCGCACCGATACTGCGTTCGTACCGACTGATATTTTATCGATTAAACACACATTTTAAGTATGAAAAAAAAAGAAACGTTTCATTATAGATTTGATAACAATTATATTACGATAAAAACACAAAATGAAACAATTTGAGCTAGATTTGACCGACTATAGTGATGACCCCAGGGTACCCCGTTTCGCCATATAGGCAAAGATGCGACCTTGGGGTCATAAAGGTAAGACCGTGTCCACGTAATGCAAAGGATCACCTTTATCAGTATTTATTGAAATCAGAATGTCGCGTGTTCGAGCCCCGAAAAAGGCTTTTTTTTCTTCTGTAAATCATAATGTTACCTGTTTACAGGTACTATGTGCACTGATCGATGTCTATACAATAAACGATGTACTGCTTTATATTTGCTCACTTAAATACCTGATTTCGACATGAGCTGGTGAACATGAAGTTACAAATAAAGACACGCCCACAAATAAGAAATCGATTGATATAGAGACTATGTAGCTTTAAGAAACGAATTATTATTTAACGAGTAATATTAGCTCTCCTGTTGTAAAAGTACATTTACTGTTTTACATTTTGAAAATTTACTGCTAAATATTCAACGGTACACAAAGTCTCATTCTCATGTGTTTTATAACTTGATCAATCTAAAGTTCAAGTGCTGAAGCTGTAATTATAAATTTTAAATGTATACACATTTGTTGTATAATAAATATGCTGCATCATTGTTCTTGCCATTGAACGTAACTGTTAGTAACTGTATGTTATATATTTATATTTGCTCAAGGGTCATCTATGACCTAATGCAAATTTTGTATGCAACTATGTATGGTTAATTGGAGATGGCCTCGACTCCAATTGACCTATGACGAGGAGATAAACACTTCTTCTCTTCTTTTAATCTAACAGTTATTGTGCGATTAACATGAGTAAGTGCGTAATTTAAAAACTAGACAAAAGATATGTCGGAGAATTGAAACTACTGGAACACGCTATGCCATAGGTCATGGCATGGATTGTAACGAATTTGTGTAAGTGAATAAACTTTAATAGACTGTAACTTGTAAGTCAAGTGTGTAACGTTGAAACTTATGTATTAGTGGAGGTTCACATACATTATCTAACTTAATTATGCCTCTGATCATTTTTAGAATACATGAATGATGAATGATTGATGAAAATGTTAGCCTTGAAATATTTGTTCAAGAATGTCACCTAATATGTTTTGGAAGCTGGTATTGATACCAATGAGGAAGTTCAAAATATGTATTAATATTAAAAATAAAAGGGAACAGTATACTGGTTTTTTCAGGTCTGTTTAGAGGCAGTGTTACCACAATGGATGGTACAGGGTGTGGGGGTACGGGAGACAAGAGGGCGGGGCGGGAGACACGGGTACGGCGTGGGAAAGAAAGAGGCGGGAGGCTTTTAGAATAACAAGTTTGTAAAAAAAATAATCATATCATTATCATAGTTTGAGAGTCATTTTCTGTGAAATAATCTGCCTCTATCATATCAAAATCTTTAATTGATCATTAAATGATCTTAAAATTAAATATTATTACCTATTATCGACCATTATCTTTTCTGCCATACGCGTTCCGTCCGCAATCGATAGTTTCATCGATTACGTCCTTGTTTATCAGTACTCTGAGGGAGAAGAGAGAAAAGAGGAGGGAGAAGGGACATAGGGGAGGGAGAAAGGAGAAAGGGGAGGGAGGAGGAGAAGGCCTGTACCCTCACCCCCCCCCACCCCTCACCACAGCCATAGTGTTTTCACAAAAACATGTTTCCCGGTCTTACAGTATAACTACAGCAAAAGTCTTGTGTAGGCCTACTCGAGATCTGTGTTGGTAAGCGCAGCTTCCAAAAATCTATGTATGTATAAATGAAACATTTTCGTAAAATATGTGGCATTGTACAGCGCATGCAATTCTCGGACTATCTGCTAAATAATATATCGAACACATAACACTTAACAAAATGTACTGGCATGGCCCGAGAGTAGTACGGTGAACTTGCAGTCCGGATCGCCGGGTTCAAGTCTCACATGCGTCACTGAGTTTCGTCAATGTATTCTTAGGTAATACACCTTCCCTCAGCCTTGTTTGTTCCTCATCCTCGTTTTTGTATTGGGATTTAACTGGGGGTCTACCCTCCGAACACGTTAAAGAACCATAGAAATATATATTCATTAGTAAGAGTAAGGCGGGTTCTCCGATTCCTATGTGTCCTTCCCCTCTCACAATGGCGGTTCTAGATAACCTATTTTATGATGTGTTGTTGACCTAAATTAGGCCAGAGTTTTTTATGTGTTCTCAGACCCTCCGACTCTAATTTTTGTAAACAAAAATAAAGAAATAAAAACAAACTTGTTTTAAACATAAAAGTAACCGGTTTCTGTATCTGAGAACCTAAATAAAACCTGGCCTTACACAATGTTCTGATCAATTCATATATTTGTAGTCACTGTTATTCATTTATTTCAACTCGCCGACTAGTTATCTAAGTTTAAGTTGAAACGAAAACACATGTATGGTTAAACAGAATCTGTAAGTAGAATAAAAAGGGGGGTTCCGGCACAGTTTTCCACTCGCAACGAGCAATCAAGCAATTATCAAGTTATCTCAAGCTGTCTTAATACAAAGATGCAAACGCTAAACGCCGATGACATACTTGCTACCAAACACCCCTTCAACTATACATACTGCTTGATTACCCCACTGCTTGATTACCCCTTTCCCTTTCTATACTACTCGTCAATCCAGTTTATCAATTTAGCAAAAAATAATAGTTTAATCCTGTTTATTATTTCAGCAGATATATTATTTCACCTATACTATAGGTTACATTATTAAAATTATCAAGTAAAGTCAGACGGAACCGGACAGTAGTCTTCATCGTTGCTGTACATATAGTATTCTACCATGGAGTATTTTACTTTTCTACATTTTACTATATTGCTTTTTAGTTCAAGTAGCTCTTCCCTGCTTTTATCCAGTTCTTGATGATACTTATCCATTTCAAGTAGCAATCTTTTTTGCTTATTGGCTTTGCTTTTTTTTGGTGTCCATAAAATCACCACGAACTATCTCATATTCTACTTGGAGTTGCTTGTTTGCCATTATTGTTTTCTATATTTATCTTTTAAATTGTTAAGTTTTCTGCAAATCTTTTCCATATCTTATTTAATATTTTAAATATCCTTAAATGGTACCCAACTATTAAAATCATTAGGATATCCTTTCCAGTGAACTAATGCTAAGTTTAACGTCGTATTACTTTTTCAATTCTAAATCCGTCTTGATCAGCTTTTATCATTTCTAATTCAAAAACTTCCTTCAATCTTTTGATTGTTTAAGTCTTTTATTTTGTATGTTATGTTACAGGAGTTGTATATTGAATTTCATCAATAACAAATATTTCTTCCGTCCATTTAGGAGTATAACTTTTCTCAAACGTTCTTTTATATTTGCTAATTCTAACTTTGTCCTCAATTTTAAACTTAGGCAAAGCTTTATTGATTTTCATCTTTCCATACAAGTTTAAATACACTTTTCCTTTATTATCCTTATCACTTGCTTCAATCGGTGTCATTTTAATACTCCGATGTTTTGTATCGTATTATTGTACTTATCAGCCATCGTCTGTAGCACGTCTAAATATGTATTTGTATTGTTTGCTGTGAAATATTTCCACATGTTTTCTTTTAATGTTCTATTAAATCGTTCACTTACTACAGCTTTTCCATAATTAAACGTGTGATACATTTCAATAGTATTGTCATCAAGAAATTGCTTATTAAACGCTTTATTATAAAATTCTACATCCGTTGAACAACCCACAGCTTCATTAAATCCCTGTACTTATAATATTTTGAAACGCTTTGGTAATTTCTAAATCAGATTTATTTAAAACAGGCACAAATGAGATATAGGGTCCTATAGAAACCACAGCGTCCGAGCGCAAAGGCATCGTAGGTCCGCACTGTATTGCAAACAAGGACTTGAAAATACAATGAAAGAGACAAAAATCAACAGAAAGGGTGGTGAAGACAGGGTTACCGACTTGGAACGGTCAGTAGGCAATAAGGCCCACTGGTTAGCTTGAATCGATTTTATATGCGCACAATCCTCGCTATTATCCTGTCTTCAGCGTCCAAATAGACAAGACAGTGTAAACAAAACTACATCCCATCAAAAGGAACCCTGGTTGCTTCGGTGGGCGATATGCTACTGTCCCGAACTGCTGGGAATGAATGCTGGACGTCGCCTGAAGCATCAAAACTGGCGAACCAAGCAAATTTACTAAATACATCAATAACAGTAAGCAAGTATTTTAGACCTTTATTATACTTTGAAAACGATTGCATATCAACCAAATCAGCCGACCATATGTTATCAATTCCATTAACAATCACACGGCGTTGAGTGAACTTTCTTCGTATAGGCTTATGAAGTTCATCTGCTACCTTGTCAGTCCATCTCAACGCCTGTACTTGGTTTTTTATGCTCCTAGACCAAGTTTGTATTTAGTACTAATAACCGGCTTAACAATCAAATTCTTAGCGATTTTTTTCTCCAAGTCATTTAGACTCGTTTTTAAACCGGCCAGCATGTTTTTATCACACATTGATTTATTACTAGAATTGTTGTCATAGCAATAATCGTGCTTTTTGCAAACAGCATCTAATTCATTTGCCTGTTCTCCGCTATCAAGTGGGTTACCAGGACCACAATATTTATAACCAGGAATTGTCATCCCCTTTTTAGATAATTAAGGGAGTAAAGCTTTATGGATATCAATGTTTCCACTTTGTGTACTTTTAACAAACTGTGTTTTAGTAATACCACAAGATGCACAAGTTGCGTTTAACATTCTTCTACCATGTTTTGCTTACATGTACTGAGGTTTAACATTTTCAGTAATCATCTTTTCTTTAACACAGTAACTTATCACGTTTTCATTATCTATTGACTTATACGGTTTTAATATTTTATAAAGTACATTATAAATATTATGCCCATCTTGCAACTTTTCAATAAAGAACAGACAGAAATATCCGCAAAGGATGCTTGTTTTATCTTGATACTGAATAGTTTTATTTTATATTAGGTATGTAAGTTAAAACTTCTTTTGACAAAACGGATCGAAGTAATAATTATCGTAGTAACAAACCCAGTGTGTACCAGACCCAGTGTGATCATCAGAATTAATAATACTACATTTTTGTTTATTTTGTTTTATCGGTAATTTGTTTTTGCTCTACACCCACTGAATGTTTTAATACCCAACTGCATGTTAATTCACTCTTGTTCTCATAAGCCCTCACCAAACTCTGTTTCTGACCATTTATTAAATTTACTGAATAATTTGTGTAAGTCATATATATTACAAGTTAGATTAAACTGTAACTTATTCATTTCCAACAGTATCAATGATAACATTTTCTTCGTATAAGGCCAAAGATCTAGCGGTAGGAAGTGTATTTAGTTTGTATCTCAAACTTAGTTGTTTTGGATCAACACTGACTTCATTACCTGTGTAACTTAAATCGAAATATATCAATTCGAAGATATTTTTAAAATTACTTACATTGAGTAAAGTTCCAGTGTTTTTTTATCATTTTGTTTGTTAGAATAATTAATAACATCTCTAAATATTCTGATGATATTATTCTAACTGGATTCGGTTTCTGGGTAATAAATTCCATTTCCAACTTCCAGCCTGGCTGATTGTAAATAACAATTAGCATCAGCGTCATTTAGTTTATGGGTATCTAAAAGGTGAGTATTGTGTTTGGGAAGAACTCTTATCTACTCTTTGTAGAAACACAAAAACATGTTTGAGATTTTTAACAAAAACCGTAATTCTAAATACAGATTCTGTTAGGTTAATGAGTCGTGTGACGCAATGTTACTGGTCATAACGTAAGCTACACCATCTGAGTTAAATATCATTATAGGTATCCACAAAACTAATTTATTAATAACTACCCGACCATCATCCCCGGTTGATTTGAAAATCAAAATAGTATCACATGTCAGTTGCAAGATAATTTGAATGTAACCAGTGGGCAGCATATTAGTTTCCAAACCTTCAAAGAATGAATATTTGTTTTATGGAATTATAGAGTCAACTTTTTTATTAGTTATAATAAAAGCATGACGAGCAGTAAATCCTAGGTTACTGTCTTACCGGCTGTTTTTACAGCCTCGCTAAATATCTTTGAGCCAACTTTTGAAGCAATATCAACTATGCCAGCTCCCGTTAATCGGTCAACTTGAGTATATGTTCCTGTACTAGTGTCATAAACTTTTTTAAACGCGTCCTATAACTTATATTACATTAATTCTTTTAAAACAAGTCGAAATGATGTGATGACCACATTCAGATTAATAATTTTGCCAGAGCAGAGAAGTCGGTAATGTAAATAGTAATACTGTTAATGATCGTTTTATTTACTTCTCAATACCCAACCCTTATCGGTTCATCTTAAAAGGATATGACCTTGTAAGATCAGCTGTACTTATTTCATAAATAACATCTCCATATGGCCCATCAACAATAGAATTACGTATCAAATCACAATAAAAATATAAAATATCGAAAGAATTTGTTATGTTTGGTGTAAGTTACAGTTCCAAATTTAGTTTCTCTAATAACTGCATCTTTGTCAAAGCCGATTAAAGTGTAAAAGTTTTATTCCCTTAAGTCAAGTATAAAGTTATTATGTATGATAACAACTAAACATTTGAAACTTGATCAATCAAATTCAATTCTTATTGGAACAGGTGAGTCAGCAGTTAAATAACCGTTTACAGTCAATGTTTCTTTTATATACATATAATTATCGATATCAGCATAACTGTAATTTCCATTTTTAAAAGTAATAGCTTTCCAATCTTTTCAATTGTAATACCTCCTTATCACTTTGTTTTTAAAATCCTCACTAATATTATACCTTGCGTAAGTCATAGAATTAATCGTATCAAGTTCAATGCCATACTGTTTGTTCTTGTCCAAAAGCAATAGTCTGTCAAATACAGTTGTAAAATTACTCGGTGTATTAGAGCAATTAATTATTGAAGCTTTTTTTGATGATAATACACATTTTTGTTCCATTATACATATAAGTAGACAATATTGATTGCCAAAATTAATCACCTTTGTAATACAGTTCAAAACTTGATTTTTCAAAATTGAAAACTTGAGTAGTGTAATTTGTTAGGTTTGTAAAGATGGTCCACGAATGAGATTTTGAAAGATATACTTCAAATGTTCCTTTTAGTATTCGTTTACCATTTTCTGTTTTTGGTCGAGCATGTAATCCTCCTGACCATCACTTAGATTAAACAGTCTAAACCATTTTATACGAATGTCTGTATTTGTAACTGTATATGCTAGGTCTGCTTTAACTACATAACGTCCGGGTTTTACAATATCTGCGACATCACTATATTCGGTAGCATATTCTTCAGTATTTATAACTGGATTGGTTACGGGGGTAAACACTTCCAGAAAACCATCAAGTTTGGTTCTTTCAAGTGTTTATTGTGTTGGATATGATTCAAAATTAACATTACTTGTACCATCATCTAACATGATGCTTATGCCATCATCTGTTGTATATTTCAAAAGTAGAATCCGACCTAAATTTTCTACTTTTACTTTCAACTCATCAGTTATACCACGAAGTGCTGTGTCGACTATCAGACTTTTGATTATGCTCTTTAAGGAAAGCGATTTCATTATCAAAAGCTTTGCTTCTTTCATCCTGTGCAGCTTTCAATTTATTTGAAACATCATCAATAGCCGCAGTCTCTAGTTTATTATTGTCAACCATTTGTTTATTTATTTCTTTAAATCGCTCATTAATACTTTCAACACCAATTTGTATAATCAGTTCTCATTTGTCTTGAAGCATCAGCAAAAGCAGTTTATAGTTCATTGTTATCAACCATTTGTTTATTTTTTCTTTAATTCGCTCAATAATACTTTCAACACCATATTTTAAACCGTTTTGAATTTCAATCATTTTCTCTCGGTTTGTTTGTAATTGCTTTTGTATCAGACTTATTTTATCATCAACACCAGTTCTGTCGTCAGTTTTTTTATCATATCTGGAATTTTATCAATATTATAATCACGTACGACCTTTGTTATTCTTCTTATAGTAAATTGTTTTGTTTCTGCATATTCTGGTTTGTCTGGATTGCCAACCTTGATAATTTTGATAATTTTATTATTATCCATGTTAAGATTACTTTTTAAAACGTTTTCCTTGTTTTTACCCTTGTGATGAAAATTAACCAGATGTTTCTGTTTTACATATTCAGACAGCACAATACCAAAATTTATAATACTAACACTGCCAGTACTAACTTCCTCACCAAGATTGTTAAAAAGTCCCATTATATATAATATAGTATTAGATTAAATTTCACCGTTGAAGGTACGCTTCGCTAACTTCCTAGGCTTGTCCAAATACAAGAAGTCATACTGTTTGTCAGTTGCTTTTTTGTAATGATCTTTACTTACGTCTTGTTCTCTAGGAAGCATGTTTATTTCATTTATACTTGGAGTTGCGAAGAAGATGTAATGAGAACAATTTAATCGGGTGTCTTTAGGAGTCGTGTAAAGAGATTGTGTCAATTAAATTACACAACGGTTTTTATGCATACCTTGGATAAAATAATTAATAATAGCATTTTGATTACGTTCACAAACATAATCGTCAACAATAACTATCTTTTGAGTATCGGGGTCTAAATTATTCACTGAGATAACTTCATCATTTGAACATTTTAATATGTCTTCGACTGGAATTTTATTCTTTTTTGCTATTTTTTCAAGTTTTTGTGATAAAACTTTATACTTTGACTGCTCTAAATTTTTAGCAAATTAATAAATCTTGTCATAATACACTAAAGGTTTTAGCAACATGTGAACAAATGTGTGTGTCTTGCCAGAACCTGAATTATCACAAATAAGCATTCTACAACAACAGTCTGGCATAAGGTTGAATATCTGTTTGAAATTGCTGTTTTCTGTCTTCATGTCATAGTTTGGAATTTCCAGTATAATAATAGCTAGATAATATTAATATGATCTAGCTATTATTATATATGTCTAAAGTTTATTGTGGATTAAAACAAATCCCTCACGGTAAAAAACTTGGAACAGAAAAATAATGTCTTAAAACTAATCAAGTTAGGTATTACGGCTTGATAAAGATTTCCGAAAAACTTCCAGAACCTACAAACCAAATAGAACTAGATTTTAGGAGAGTAAACACTTTTAAAAATCCGGGGAAATTATCAAAGCGGAAGAACATCCTAATGTTGTTTGTCTCATCGTATTGGAAGCCGAGAAGAGGAAAATGTCTAATCTTTTAAAAACAATGAAAACTGAGAATGAAATAACTCGCTTGAATAACAGAAAGATCAAAATAAAGGAAGAAAGCAAAGAAGCATATGCCAATATTGGGACAATAAAAGAAAAAACAAGAAGAAAACCAGCAAGACAAGAAATCAAGTAAAAAAGCAAAATGAAAAATAAACCACAAGTTTAAACTGTATATAAGTTAACCTAACTTTTCTTAACTTATATTATTTTTATCTAACCTTATATCACACATGCCTTTGTTAAAGTGAAAAGAATTGGCAGATAAAATGCAAATATCAATTAATCTTGTTAAAGAATACGAAAATAAAGTTACTCAAAAAATAGAAAAAGGAATAAGACGTGATTTATACAAAGAAGTATTTAAACCGGTATCTAGCGAAATAAAAAGTCAGTCAGAATAGTTATCTAAACAGTTAGCTTCTCTCCCGGAAATAAGTCTTCCGGCAGCTATAGTTGAGGAAGTACAAGAACAAAAAGCGTAATAGGGAATGCCTCAGTTATTTGCCAAAAGCCTTGTAAAAAGATAGAGCATGTCGAACAGGTAATTACTGGTAATCTAGATGCTGGAATCAATAAAGAAGTGGCGGGTAATCCTGATTTAATCTTGCCATCGAAGGTAGCTAAAGATAAATTAAAATTTGAAGACATAATTAGGCGTGTTAATGAGAGTATCAGACAACATGGTCGCGATAAGGCTGTTCTTACTAACCAAATTAAAATGGAAAAGAATGCAACAATGAAAGAAAAATATAAACAACTCAGAGAAAACCTAAAAAAAGAGTCAGAAGCCTTAAAACATTATAGAGAAATAATTGATGCAATGTTTATACATAGTGGAGTCTTTTCGGGAGAAGGATTACAACACAATAAAAATTCCTTCAAAGTCGACAAAGATGGCCACAATGACATGTTACAAATTGACTTACCTAAGTTTGTTGGTCATACCACACTTATTGCCAAACAAGGACAAGCAGTTGTGCTAGATCTAAAAGTAGATGATGCTTTTGTAGACTTGATAACAAAGCGGTACAATAATAGAAAAACGTACTCAAAGCTGTCTCAAAATGCTTTTAAGAAACTAACAGAATTATCTGATTTACCAATTCATAAAGGCTCTTCAACGTTCAAGCAGATTTTAGGAGGTTGTGTTGATGTTGAATATTATAACAATCATGATAATTTGGTTATTGATTTGGAGTTAGTATGCGGAAGTATCGAATCAAGAAATAATAGTCCACAGTTAATAAATAAAGATATTAGCATAATTGACGAATTATTAAAAATAGGTAAAATATCATCCGGAGAACATAAATAACTATTTTCTAAATATTTTGATTAAATTATTGTCTAACTATATTATACATTACAAACATTAATAACAAAGAAGAATTAATTGATCACTTGACACGACTTCTGGCTGCATACAGACGTAGTTATAGATTGTGCGGTATTATAAACACAACTTTACAGATTGTCATTGGAATAATTGGTTGTGGTGCTGTTCTAGCATTAGTTCCAGCAATTCCTGTTTTCGTGGCTGCAGTTGGTGCAGTTCCTCTAGTAGTTGCTGTTTTAGTAAGTAAAACAAGAATAGCAGAAACAAAGACTTTGTTAAAAACACATCATAGTAGTTTTAAACAAATCCTTTCATATATCCAAACAACTATAGGACTAGAAAATGACGAAGAGGTAATCAGATTTGCCTTTAATAAAATGTTAGAGATTCAAAAAAATGATAACTTTACAGAACCTCTGGAAATGTACATAAAAAGGTACGAGTTGAACGGTCACTTGCAGTGATCAGTTTAACTAGTAGAGATGCTCCATAGGAGCATTTGTCAAGTTAAACGGGAAAGATATCCAATCATAAGTATTTTTCAACTTGTTTCTGTATTCTATCATACTTTTCTCTAGTGGCGTTTGTTTTAATCGGTTTTGTTTCATTTTTTATTTTTAATATTTCAAATATTTTTTGAAAAATGTAATCAAATTGATCGATCTTTTTCGACCTTCTATTTGATCCTAAATCTTTACAATTTCATAAAACAACTCTTCGAATCTTTGTCTTTTCGTGGGAGATAAATTATATTTTATCAAATGTTTTTTTATATGATATTTTCTAAGATAAACAGTATTCTTGCGATTGTAATTATAACCTGCAATGAGATTACAACCGTGTGAGTCCCACACTTAAAACAGATACGTTCGTTATCAAAAACATTACGTGGTCCGAGTATTAACTTTCATACCCAATCCAACCCCTTCTCCAAGAGCAAAGCTTAGTCCCAACATAATATTTACAGAGCTTCTTTTTTATTTATTACATGAAATAAGATGCAATCTAAACACACTTCAGTGGGGTCAATAATATCTAAAACTCTTTTACAATATTTGCAATTCATTATATTATAATATAGCATTATATTTTTAATTTAAAAAAATAAGCCTAAAAAACACATCTTATGTAATATTATAAATGGAACAAAAAATTGTGAATTTTAAGAATAACGGTAATTAACAAATTTCAACAATTGATTGTAAACATTTAAGCAGACATGACATGGAGTTGATGTTTTATATTCACTACAACGAGATAGTTGAAAATATAATCACTAAAGCATGTGATCTAAACTTATCATGGAAAATTAGAAAGAGTGACATAAAGAGATTACGCACTTATTGTAAAAAAAGCAATCTTATTAGCTACTAGTTACTATATAGATAATAGTACGTTTATGTATTACTATAATACTCTATTGGATCGTGGAATTAATATCATAATTTATGCTGGTTAAACAAAAAATAATATAATCTATAGTATAATGGTAAGTTATACAGAAGAGAAAATCAAAGAAATCAATGTTTTTGAAAAAGTCGCATGGAAAAGGCAAACGAAAAAATCAGTGATTCTGAAAAAAGTCGTATGGAAAAGGCCTATGGTAAAACTGGAAATTTCAAAAAAGATTGTATGAAAAATGCAGGCGAGGAAATCAGTACTGTTGAAAAGCTTCTTATGGAACAATCAAAATAGGAAATCAACAGTTTTAAAAAATACATGTATTGAAATAGCAAATAAAGAAATTGAGGATTTAAGCGAGATTATTTAAACAAGAAAAACAAAATAAATAATAACATCAGAGAAAATCATATGAAAAATGTACATGAGAAAAATACTACCATTGAGAAAGATCATGTAAAAGATGTCTTAATAGAACGTTCTGAAGACTTAATTTAGTTTTAAACAGAGTCTAAAATTAGTGAAATTGTAGCTGGCATAGCTGTCGGCCTTCCAGCAGCTGAAGTAAGTCATGAAATGTTACCACCAACAAAGAAAAACAATGAAAAAAGCTTTCTTGATTTTGAAAATAAACTCACTAATGGCTTGTAGTTTCGTTTAGAAAAAGTCCTTCATAAACTGTGACATTTTAATAAACCAGGGAACAAATATTTTACTTCGAAATAATCAAATAAAATAATTATAGGCTTAAACATGTTAAAGAAAAATATCTTATGAAAATCCCTAAAACAATATAGCAAGGTTTTCTCTGTGGACAATGTAAATAAAATAGAAACGCTCGCACAGCTTCACAAGACGCAGACATCAGCTTTAAAATTCCTCAAGATGGAATTATCATAAACGGGTGGTTTTAAAATGAGTGTTAATTTGAAAATTACTTTTAAAAAATTGACTGCTCCGTTAACTTCATATAAACCAGCTTAATTTACATCCCTGGAAACATTAATCTTGAACCCAAACGAAATTAAAAACGCTTTGGATGCAGCAACTAATTGTAATAACCAATATAATTGAAAGTTGGCTTTCTGAGGGAAGCGGTTGGACAATCGAATTAGTAGACAAGCATTTCATAAATAGGGTAAAGTACAAGCCTTTACGAGGCAGTTCATATTTAGATTTCCGAAAGAAATTGCTAATGCTAAAAAATAACTGCTAATGCTAAAAAATGAAAAATATAACGAGTGTTTAGGTGGTGCCACTTGGCTTATAAATTTCCTGTTGAAAAACATTCTGAAAGAATAAACAAAGTCAAAAAGGCATATTGATGATTTAATTACATAAAAATTACATTTCCTGTTACAATAAAACAAATCCCAAAAATAGAAAAAACAAAACAACATTTGTTTTAATATATTTGGGTATGAGGATAACCAAGTATACCCTTTGTATATATCAGAAGATCAGAAGATAAAGCAAAGGCTGCAGCTGGCGCTGCATCTCGGGAAGAAACTTGTGATATGCTTATTATTACTGAAAGAAAAACAGGTTTATTTAACAGGTTAATGTTTAATCCAAACTTACATAAGGAATGCAAATGTTTTTTAAAGCAGAACTTAAGCTTAAAAAGCATGAACGTGATTGCCTTTCACTGAATGGTAAACAAGCAATACAAATGCCAGAAGAAAACGAAAAGGTCAAGTTTAAAAACTACGATAGACAGTTGATGGTTCCCTTTGTTATATATGCTGACTTTGAAGCAATAACTGAACATATTTCTTTAGCTCTTGGTAATCCTAAGAAATCATACACAGAAGCATATCAAAAGCATACTGATTGTGGTTACGGATACAAAGTTGTTTGTTGTTACGATGAACCAGTTGTGGCATATCGAGGACCAAACGATGTTTATAAGTTTTTAGAAAAAATGATAGAAGAAGAGAAATACTGCAGGAAAACCATGTCACCACGTTTTAAAAAAGATTTAACAATGACAGAATCACAAGAAAAAGAATTTAAGGCATCTTATGAATGTCATATTTGTAATAAAAAATATGTAAAGAGCGACAAAATGGTAAGATACCATTGTCACATAACTGGAACGTTTAGAGGAAGTGCTTATGAATCGTGTAATCTTAATTTCAGATTGACTAGAAAAATATCTGTTGTGTTTCATAACTTGAAAGGCTATGATTCTCACTTCATAATGCAACATATTGGAAATTTCAAAAAAAGATAATTGTTATACCAAATAACATGGAAAAGTATATGTCTTTTATGCTAGGAAAACATTTGGTGTTTATTGATTGCTTTCAAGTTATGTCTCAATCACTTGAAAGTTTAGTTAAAAACATTCCGTCATTTACATAAACCACACAAGAGTACTCAGATAAAAGTTAAAATTAATAAAAAGAAAAGGTGTTTATCCTTATGATTACATGAATAGTTTTAAACGTGTTAAAGAAACTAAATTACCTGGTAAAGATAGATTTTATTCTACGTTAAATGATGAACATATTTCAGACGTAGATTCTGAACATGCTTAAACAAATATGGAAAACATGTAATATCATTTAATATCAAAACATGGGAAATTATCATGATCTTATCTCAAAACTGATGTGCTTTGTTGGCAGATGTTTTTGAGAACTTTAGGCAAATGTGTTTTGAGTATTACAAATTAAATCCTTGACATTACTTTAGTAGTTCTGGTCTGGCTTGGGATGCATGTCTTAAGGCGGTAGCCCTATTGTCAATTATTTTGTGTTTGTGATGTCGTTTGCATTTATTATTACTTTTGCCTTCTTGTTTGTCTGTTGGCGTGTTTGTGTCTGTGTTTTGTGGTTGACTGTCCTCCTTGAATGCTACTTTCCCTGTCCGATCGTTTTATACTTCTTTAAGAATTCAACGTGATTTAATAACTGATATTAATAAATATTTGTTAATAGAAAAAGTATGACAGTAAGAAAAAAAGTAACTACATCATATACCTCGATGCAAATAACTTGTATGGATGGGCTATGTGTCAACCGCTACCTACCGGCAAATTTAAATGGGTTGATAAGTTTGAGAAAGGGAAATCAAATTATATTGTTGAATGTAATCTCGAGTATCCCGAAGAATTGCACGACTATCACAATGACTACTCTCTTGCTCCAGAAAGTTTAAATATAAAAGATGAATGGTTATCAGATTATTGTAAAACTTTGAAAGAAACGTTTAACTTAGGATCTAGCAAAGCAAACAAACTTGTTACGACACTAAAGGATAAAAATAAATATGTTGTGCATTACAGAAACTTAGAGTTATATAAAAAGTTGGGATCAAAAATACTTAGAATACTACAGTTTGATGAATCAGAGTGGTTGAAGATATACATAGATTTTAATACTGCTAAAAGAACAGTCGGCAAAAATGCTTTTGAAAAGGATTTCTTTAAACTTTCAGTTTTTGGTAAGACTATGGAAACTTTGATAAAGAGAGTTAATGTCAAATTGACTCATGACGAGGAGGTTCTCTTAAAATATGCAACGAGACCTTCATTTATTTCTTGTAAAATGTTTAATAAAAACTTATTTGCCACAAACAGAATAAAACGGAAACTAATTTTAAATCGCCCTTGTTATGTCGGCATGTGTATTTTAGACTTGTCAAAATATTTAAGTTATTATTTACTGATACTGATTCCTTGTGCTATGAAACAAAAACAAAATATGTGTATGAAGATTTTTACAAGGATAAAGAACTTTTTGATAATGGTAAATATGATCCAAAAAACAAGTTTCATTTTGATGATAATAAAAAGGTTATCGGTAAGATGAAAATTTGTGGGGAATACCCATTGTTGAATTTGTCGGGCTACGAAGTAAACTATATTCGTATTTATTAGATAATAAAACTGGTACAAAGAAATGCAAGGGTATTAAAAAGGTATTAAAAAGTGTGCTGTTAAAAAAAATAACGTATGTTAACTACAAAGATATTTTGCTTACGGCAACAGAAAGTTACAACCAAATGAAAGTTATCAGATCAAAAAACATGGTAGAATACGATATATACAGCGTCGATGAAAACTACTGTCCGGTTCCGTCTGACTTTGCTTTATAAGTTGAACATTCTAACCTATAGTATAGGTGAAATATTATTTCTGCTGAATTAATAAACAGGATTAAAATATTATTTTTGCTAAATTGATAGACTGCATTGACGAGAAGTACAGAAAGGCGGGGCGTGGGGGCAGCGGTCAGCAAAGTTTTCCCCGAGCGGGGTAATCAAGCAGTTTGTATAGTTGTAGGGGGTGTTTGGTAGCAATTATGCCATAGTCATTTGGCGTTTGCATCTTTGTATTAAGGACAGCTGGCGACAACTTGATAATTGCTTGATTGATCGTTGCGAATGAAAAACTGTGCTGGAACCCACCCCACCCCGCCTTTCTATACTACTTCTGTATCATTTTTATTTTCAGAGTCCTTGCTGACATGAGAAGCTGGGAGTTAGCTGTTTAAAGTTACTGAAGTCATTGAATATATGAGCGGATTTTATTTGACCAAACGGTGTACAGTATTATTTTAATTTGTTTACAGAATCAGCCATACGTCATACGGACAGTACTAGAATCAACTTCAAGAAAAAGATGTCTAGCAACACTCGTGTCTTCAGAAAATAAAGGGTATTTGGACCCTCAACTTCCGAAATTCCCAGGATCACGCACAATATCATATCAACATGCATGTTTGACTGTTGACAGAGGAGGGTCGATGGCGAAATTAACTGGACAGTCCATTTTGGAGTAGCTCCAAATAAGGCCTAACGTGAAAATATAAATATGTGTTACAGTTAATCTTACCGGCCCTACCCAACTTCTTTAAATTGGATTAAATTGATGTTTTCTTACTTTTATTTGATTGTAAAGTTTAATCTTAATTTCTTCAAAACTCCAAAATATGATAACCTTTAATTTAAATATGTGCAAGCAGGTGTTTTTGAAATAAAACGTTTAAAACAAATAAACAACTCTGATATCTGACTGGTTACATATTTTTTTCTTAGTCATGAAAGGTAAGATGTAAGACCTTGCGAACATTAACTGTTTATTAGTATGCCCACACCACTGATTGGTGAGGGTGCATATAGTGTTAGCCATGTCCGTCTGTCCCAAAAGATTTGTGTGTCTATCTCCTCCCACAGTTTTTAACCGATTGTTCAGACACTTTACAGGATGCTTACCTATAACGTCAAGATGTGCATATCGATTTTAAGTCTAAATCTACCTTTGTTGTTGATATTCTTACATTGTACAGTTTTCCGCAAATTGTTTCAGTGTGGGTATCCGAGTTCCATGGACACATTTCTAGTACTTGCCTAGTAAGTGAGTTATGTGGATGTTCGTTTGCCCTATTTATAGATTGTGACTACGGTAAATAAGAACAAAATGTGTACTAACTGATTATTAAATTCATGTAAATCTGTTATTTTGAAACTAAATAAAATGCTTATACCAGTATAAGGGCTTACCGAAAAAACAGATCACCTGCATGGTTGAGGGGTTAACAACGTTGCGTTTTAAACCTTTTCGCCTCTCATCGCTGCAGGTTCGAATCCCACTGGGAGCTCAACTTGTAAGTGAGAAAATGTCGATTCTTACAGTACTAGTCTATCAAGGAAAAATTGGTCTGCCTCTACCAAAAAAAATTGACCTTCATATGTCCTAAAATGTGCTAAAAATTACGTAATACACCATTCAAACATCAAACAAACAAACCTAAAACAGCATGATTGAATTGATTGAATTGGATTTTATAGTCGCACCAACAGCTAAGGTCATATGGCGACTTTCCAGCTTCCATTGGTGGAGGAAGACCCCAGGTGCTCCTCCGGGCATTTTTGTGCACGGGCGGGCACCTGGGTAGAACCACCGACGTTCCGCAAGCCAGCTGGATAGCTTCCTCACATAAAGATTCCTAGGCCCCTGAGGGATCGAACCTACAGCGGTGAGGGGCAAGTGATTTCAAGTCAGAGACGTTAACCACTCGGCCACGGACGCCCCTAAAAGAATCACATTTACATAGGCTTCTTGTCTCTTATTAACTCCGAATGTACGCCTGTATGCCGACAGTGTTGAGTGCATTTAGACACTGGTGCAGTCTATTAAAAAAAAACAGCAATAAACCTATTATCTGAATTTGTTTAAAAATATATGCTTGCAAGAGCTTTCAAACAGATTTTCATGATTTTAGTTGGTTGGGTGGGGGAGCGGGGAGGGAATTGGGGCGCAACATTTTAAATCTCAGCTCAGTGAGAGGGCGCGCAATAGTACCCGATCCATCGAATACGCGCCTGTAGATCTTACGAGTACAGTCGAGTCAAAAACGCAGTCAGGTAAATAACTCCATTACGTTGTCCCGCCTTAAATCCATTAAGCGATGGGAAAGATTATTTTAGCAGTATTTCGAATTTCTTTGCTGAAAAAATGCGATAACCTGTTTAAAATGACCTATTAAATGTTTAAATTGTACAATATGCAAACTTTGTAAACCAACATTATGGTTTTATTTCATACCCCAGCCAACCTCGTTTTCGTTCCTTTGAGAAGGTGTTGGATGGGGTATGCGCCATGTTTCGGTTGAGTGATTTTTGGCGCGGTTGTGGCGAGTGATTATGAAACGATAATCGTGTAGAATCGAATAATTGTCGTTTTAAGGCAAAGTCGGCAACAATCGATAGTGAATTGACGGAATCGATTGTCGCTACAGTTTGTACTTTTTACTCTTTAACGCTCTTTCTGTTCGATTGAGTCCTTTCCGGCAAGGGACGCTCAAACATTTTTCAGATTCCATCAAATGAAAACTGGAATGCCAATCAAAGAATATCTTAATATGTTAGTCGCTAATTGTGCAATAAGACGTATGAAAGGTAAAATTGCAGTCCACTGGGTGGGATACGTCATTATATATGTCAAATTTTAACAGTTTTGAAGGTTGACAAAAAGATATACGGAAATATGTGATTTTTAGTGTTTGCGTGTTTTTTATTAATTTGAAATGCTGTTGAGAGAGGTTCAGGATTGATTTAACTATTGGTGCTGAATAAATCTATATAACGGTAACTGTTCAAAGTTTGTTGTCTTGCTTATAATGAATAACGTATTCGACTGAATATAATCCGCACTCGAGTATAATCTGCACCCTCTACTTTTCTACAAAGTTTGCAGGAAAAAAACGTATCTCTGTTTATAATCCGCATCTGTTATTTACTTCCAGGTTTGTCGCAGATGATAAACAAATATGAAGATTTATATGAACAATGAAATAAATTATATAAAAATGGTTCAAGTAGTTCATTTCTTTCAAAATAATCAGTGTTTGAAGTTTTCATAGTTTATTTTGGTAAGGGAAGTAACTCTATGAGAATGACATCTTAAAGACGGGATGTTTGTTTTACGATCTAAACAAATAACTCCATGGTGTCGGTTACTTCTCAAACTGCTCACATTTCTCAGCTCAGCATGTTATCACGGTCTCCTGCCGATTAAATTAGCAACGCAATTAGCCAATTAACAAAAACACAGAATGTTACCTGTGATTTCATGTCAATCTGTCAAAACACCAGTCCAGCAAGTCCAGCCCACACTTTTGTTTAATGCAGCTTATCGTAAATCAGTCTGTAGTGGTGTCTATAGCAGACACCACAGAACCCGTCTATGTTGTGAAATTTATTGTTCCGGTCGATAATTTATTAAATGGATTAAATTGATTCCAAAACAAAACAAAAATAAATATGAAATGCATTGTTTGTTGTTGTATATTTATACTGAAATTTACTGTTCCGGTCGATAATTTATCACAAACAAGGGGATTAAAACAAAGAAACCACAAGCTAATGATGTAATTGATTCCGAAACAAAACACAAATGAATATGAAATGTATTGTTTGTTGTTGTATATTTATACGAGTACATATTTTTATGGAAAACGTTCAGAGGTAACCAATTTTTACCGCAAGTCTGTGACGACTGTCTTCGTCTTGCTTTCCCAAAACTTCGGCAAAACACCGTTAATATTGATCGAAACATTCGGAAAAAAAGATGTGAAATTGAATTCCTGTATATTATCCTCATCCCATGATGAATTATATTCAGGCGAATACGGTAGTATTGGTTCATTGCAGTTATGTAATGCAATATAATAGTGACACTACAAATGTTAAAAAATCAAAGACTGATATGGTTGACCGTTTTGTTGTTTTTATATGTGTTTAAAACAGATTTTTTTTAACTTGGAATGCTAAATATTGTTTAGTTATTGTTATCAAATGTTGTTCTGCAAAAATATTTTCCGATTATAAATCTAACAGTCCCAGCCGATTCAATTCGATAATCGATTATGAAAATTTTCCGATTTTACAACACTAGTTGTGGCCCTTTAAAGGTTTTTATACACACATTTTTTCTCTTTAACTCCTGCCGGATTTCAACAAAACTTTGGAGAGATAATCAGTACCAAGTCTAGTTATGCATGTCTTAGCCGTGTTTCAGTTGAATGATTTTTGGCAGAGTTATGGCCCTTTCAAGGTTTTAATACACATACTTTGTCTGGACTAGTTCTCCCTAACCCCTTGCCAGATTTCAACGAAACTTTGCAGAGATGATCAGTACCAAACCTAGTTATGCATATTGTCGCTGTGTTCCAACTGAATGATTTGTGGCGGAGTTATGGCCCAAGTGATTGTTCCTAAACTTAATATACACATAACAACTGCTGACCTTATGTCTCATCATTGATTGCCGAATTACGTCTCCCCACATACTGGGGAGACATAGTGTTTTTAGCTTGGATGTCTGTCTGTCACATCTGTCCGTCACAAATCGTGTCTCCACCATATCTCTTGAACCGCTTAAGGGATTTTGAAATAACTTACCACAACTGTTCACCATATCGAGACGACGTCCAGAGCGTAACTTCCAGTCACGTCCGTTCATTGTCAAGATCACACTCAGAGGTCGAAGGTCATATGCACTATATTTCGTGTCTCCACCATATCTCTTGAACCGCTTGAGGAATTTTGAAATAACTTTCCACAAATGTTCACCGTATTGAGACGACGGAGTTCTGCAGAGCGCAATGTCCAACCACGTCCGTTCAAGGTCAAGGTCACATTTAGAGGTCGAAGGTCATATGCACTATATTTCGTGTCTCCACCATATCTCTTGAACCGCTTGAGGGATTTCTAAATAACTTGGCACAAATGTGCACCATATCGAGACGACATGCAGAGACAAATGTTCACCATATCGAGACGACCTCCAGTCTTGTTTTTATTTGGTGAGTTGTCCGCACAATAACTTCTCTACTATATTTATAATTCAATCCTTACGACACTCGGGGGCAATGTTTATGGCCGTATTATATTGACCAAGTTCGATCATCAGCAGATTGCACCTGTATTGAGGGAGTTATAGTTCTTTGATTTTTGACGATTTTTGTCGTTTCTGCTCATTAACTTTAGTATTTATAATCCAATCCTGACGAAACTTGGGGACAATTATGTTTATGGGCACAATGTCTCGGTCCACTTAAGTTAACAACCCAGTATTTGCATTGCGTACATAATACTTGTTGCTATTCTTTTCAGGTAATGCCACGTCTAAGGAAGAAATATTGCACGCAGCTTTTAAAGGTGAGGAGGGACGTGATGAGAGAGAAGAGAAAGGATGAGGTATGTATTGAATCAGGCGAGTTTATAGACACGAATCGAGGAATTGGCCTCGTTAATCACAAGCTGCGAGACAGGACATGATGCCGATTGACGATCAGACTCGGGGAAGTGGCCTCGTTAGAAACACAGCTGAGAGACAGGCATCTTTGACGAGTGACGAGACTGGATGATCTGGCCTCCTTAAAAACAGACCTGAGACACTTGATGACTCCATCTCTATGGAGACATCGCCAGAAACATACTCGAATATAACTCGAGTTTGCACGAATACTTGCTCAGAAACTTACTCGAAAATTTGCTTACAAAAATGCTCAGACATATGCAAAGACAATTGTGATGAAATGTTTGTTGAACTCAATGTTGAACATGTTATGGAATCTCCAATAAAACTGTTGATACCATCTGCTGTGGAGCACATTCAAACTGTAAGTAGTACATCAGATACAATACAGAAGGATAAAACTGGTCCAAATAATGATACTTAAACCGAGTTTGAAACTGAAGGTATGTCTGTAAATGAAACATTGGATGTCCCATATTTGGAAACGTATATTGCAACAAGAATAAATGAAAGGAACCATTTACCATTTGGAGCGACAGTATTGCTTTATGGCTCTTTTCATCAAAGTGATGATCGTTTTTCTGAAATTTCGCGTGGTAGCCAGTGTGTTACAAATGCACTCTCTGCAATCGTGTTCTCAAGTTATTCAGAAGTCCAAAATTCCACAGAAATGGACACTATCCTTAGTCTTGGTGACTGTCTATAGCGAAAAAAAAAATCAAAATATTATTGCTAATGACAAATTTAGTAGCCATCTTTTGTGCTATGATGACTTGCCAGATACATTTGAAATTCACTCGGAAAATGTTACACTACAGAAAGGAAACATTGTCAGTGGAAGTCTCATAGGAAGCATTAAAAGTGTCAATTTACCTACACTGTACTCACCTGTATTGAATAAGAATACTTCCTGTTTGATAATTTTTGGTGCAGTGTGTTCAGCAGTCTTTCATAACAATGGACATTTTTACTTATTTGATTCTCATTCCCATGGACAAAATGCGCTGTCTGCTGCCGATGGCTCCTCAATATTAGTAGTTTTGAAGTTATTGACGATTAGGTGACACATGTATTTATTTTAATCTAGTTTGAACATTGATTTCTCTTCACAGTTTGATGCTATATCCATAGGGCTAAAAAAGCCAACACTTGCCCATGACCTGATAATACCACATGCATCTTCAAATCAAACAAATATTTTAGATAATTACTTCAAAGATCAAGAAACTAAGACTTTGAGAAAGTGCAATGCTGATCTTGATAGAGGTTCAAATAAAGACAAACAATCTTACATGAAAACCTACATGAGAAAACGAAGACAAGATACATTAAAAAGGTCAACAGAAAAGAAAAAAGAGCTGGAAAGTAAGCGCAAAGCCAGACAAGATCCTTTAGTTAGAGCAAAAGAAAAGATTCAAGAGCTTGAAAGTAAACGCAAAGCCAGACAAGATGCTAGTGTAAAATTGGAAGAAAAAAAGTAAAAGACAAAAAACACGTCGAGATCCTTCAATTCGGTCAAAAGAAAAAGGAAGAGCTTGAAAATAAGCGCAAAGCCAGACATGATCCTTTAGTTAGAGCTAAAGAAAAGAGTCAAGAGCTTGAAAGTAAACGCAAAGCCAGACAAGATGCTAGCGTAAAATTCGAAGGAAAAATCAAAAGACAAAAAATACGTCAAGATCCTTCTATTCGGTCCAAAGGACAGACTTAAGAGCTTGAAAGTAAACGCAAAGACAGGCATGATCCTTTAGTTAGAGCAAAAAAAAAGATTAAAGAGCTTGAAAGTAAACGCAAAGCCAGACAAAATCCTTTAGTTAGAGCAAAAGAAAAGATTCAAGAGCTTGAAAGTAAACGCAAAGTCAGACAAGATACTTCAGTTAGAGCAAAAGAAAAGATCCAAGAATTTGAAAGTAAACGCAAAGCCAGACAAGATCCTAATGTAAAATTGAATGAAAAAAACAGAGAGACGGAAATTACATGAAGATCCTTTTATAAGAAATCGAGAGGGTAAACTCGAGTAGGTATCTAAACAGAAGAAATGAAATAATGCATACTACAAAGCTATTAAAAGCGGGAAAAGCGTATAGTTAGGTCCTTGGTATCTTTCAGAATGCAGGAAAAATCCAGAGAAAAGCAATCCTTAAAAGAAAAGCGAAAACAGGCAAAATTTCAAGCCAATAAAAATCATTTGAGAGAAGCACGAAAATACGATTCTGAACTAAATGAATGTTTTACAAAATTTAATCAAGCAGTTTCAGCTGGACCAATCTATGTTTGCACATGTTGTCACCAAACATGGTTTAAACATTCTGTAGAATCAGCAAGCATAGTTGCTAACCATCTTGACCGATCATTCGTACAGCTGCATTTCACAAACTACTTATCTGTGGATGATAAAGAGTGGATATGTAAAACCTGTGCTAACAGTTTGAAGAAAAACAAAACGCCCTGTCTTTCGATTGCAAACAAAAGCATGTTTCAAAATTAAGCCTAAAGAACTTGTGTCAGATCAGCTGGAAGAGAGACTTGTCGCATTAAGTTGTTTCCATTCATGCAAATAAGAGAACTTCCTAGAGGTGGACAGCTATCTATGAAAGGAAATGTTTTTAATGTGCCAGTAGATATCCAACCTGTCGTTGAAAGTTTACTTCGAGCTTTTGACACACTAGTAACAGTGCCAGTGAGGCTGAAAAAGAAACTTTCCTACAAAAACTGTGACTTTATTGAAAATGTACGTCCATTGCAAGTTATCAGTGCTCTTCATTGGTTGATGAACCATAGTAACCTGTACTAAAACTCGGGTATCCATATTGATGAAAACTGGTTACAAACCACAACTGAAAATTACTCAGAAACGGTACAAGATATGTAATGGTGAATTGACTACGAAAATGTGACATATGACTATGAATCAGATCATTTTAGTGAAATCGCCGAAAATGAAAAGGTTGTTGGTAATAGTGATACAATTATTGACACGACTGATCCAATCACTGTCACAATTTACACGTTTGCACCAGGTAAAGGACAAATACCAATAAGTTTATATCAAGATACTAATGCTGAGTACCTTTTATTTCCTTCAATTTTAGTGGACAAAAAAGACCTGAACATGAAGAGAGAATTGTCCCTCTTCATTATAGTGACATATGCAAAATGGAACTTCGCCATGTTGATAGACGAGTTGCCTCAAACGTTCCAAACATTTTTTTACAAAATGAAAAAAGTGCAACTGAAACAAGTTCCAGATAAGGTTTATCTGGTTTTAAGAAGATGTAAAACAGAAAGTAAAAATGTGACGGCATCACAGGTTTTAAGCCCAGAATGTCAGAAAAATCTAGTACAGGTCTCACAACACACTTCGATTTTATTGTGTTGGCCATAGAGAGTAAAGTCCAATTTTCCATTCTGATTCAAGCATTTACAGTCTAAAAGTATTTTTTGGGGAAAATACAGTTACTGCTGCTCAAATCTGGTAAATAGCCCACTTTGGTTTTTTTATAATGTGAGTGGTGTCAGTCAATGTACTCTTTTCGGCTTTCAATAAACAGTTTGCACCTAAATTCATACGCATTTTGAGCACCCATAAATTTGTCACATTTTGCTGTCAGTGTCGTCTAATCGCTGTTCATCCAATCTGACACTATTGTTTACTCACCTGCAACAAGAAAAGAAAATATCCATGGGCAATTATTAAAATATCTCAAACCGAAGAACACACCCCTACTTTTTATGGTGTAAGAATCATCCTATAGTCACATGCAAGGGAGCTAAGTGTGTAGTGAGACCTTCAGCTTGATGAAGGCTTTTACATTTTTTGAACTTTGAGGAGTTCTCCACCATATTTAGAAGCTCGGAAAAAAGATGTGTTTGCTATGTTACGCCAGTTAGGGTTGCCTACACGGTTTACTTCGTTGTCATCTGCAGATACAAAATGGTGTGATTTGCTGAAGATTTTAGCAAAAGTTAATAACGGAAAAAGTCTTAATGATGATGATGTTGAGAAAATGACGTGGGCTGACAAAACTAAACCCGTTCAAACTGATCCGGTGACATGTGACTTCGACCACCGTGTAAATGAGTTTATAGGAACTGTGCTTAAAAGCAATCATGAACCATTGGGAAGAGTCAATGATTAATTTTATCGTGTGGAATTCCATCAAAGAGGGTCTCCACATATTCACATGCTTCTTTGGATTGAATGTGCTCCAGCATATGAAACACACACAGATGAAGAAGTGGTATCATTCTTTGACCAGTATGTTTCCTGTTCAAAAACTGAAGACCCACTTGTTGACTTTCAAGTACATAAGAATTCACGATCGTGCAGAAAAAGAGAAAAAGCTATTTGTAGATTTGGATTTCCCATTCCACCAGTGAAAAAACAGTTATTCTGGAGCCGCTTGTTGCAGATCAAGCTGACATCAAAAGGTACAAAGAACTGTTTGTTTCAATCCAGCAAAAGTTAAATGAGATAAAAGAATATGATATATCGTTCGAAAAGTTCTTAGAAGAAATCCGTATTGACGATTATGTTAAAGTAGTTAAAAGTTCATGAGATGGACCCAAAGTGTTTTTGAAAAGGAATGTTGCTGAGGTGAAAATAAATGCTTACATGAAACCCATTTTAACAGCTTGGGGAGCCAATCATGACCTTCAGTTTGTTTTGGATCCATATGCATGTGCTGTATACATAGCATAGTATCGTACATAAGTAAAGTCCAAAGAGGAATGAGCATCCTTATGAATGAAGCATGTAAAGAAGCAAGAAAAGGAAATATGGATTTAAAGAAGCAAGTAAGACATATTGGTAACAAGTTTTTGAATAGTGTTGAAAACAGTACACAGGAAGCATGCTACCTTGTTCTGCAACTTTCAATGACCAAAGCTACAAGGGATGTAATATTCATAAACACTTAACCACCTGACGAACTACATTCCTTTTGAAATCAAGAGAAGCTTTGGAAAAATGGCTGAAAACTCAACAGAAATCGAGGCAGACAATATAATCAAAAGGTATTCAAAAATACCAAAGCAACTTGAACACTGGTGTCTTTCTGATTATGTATCACAAGTTGAAATAATATATTCAGCATCGGATGACATGTTTTATGAAGAAGAAGAGCATAATGATGATGAAAGAAATGAGCCTGAAAACAATTGATCCTGACATATTAGTTGAGAAAGGAATAAAATCACGTTGAAAAGTGACATCAGAATTAAATCCAGAAGAAAACCTAAAGTATTGCGTTACGTTCGTTATTCATTAGAAGTTGATCCAGAAAACTATTACAGAGAAAAACTGTTATTATTTCATCCCTAGCATTATGAGAGTGAAGATGATTTAGGTGGACATAGTTCTTACGAAGCTCATTACTTTGCTTTGAAGAATTTCATAAACTTTAAAGTCAAAGAATATAAGAAAAATGTTGAGCAGTTAAATGAGGCAATGGAAAGGGCTGCTGATGACTTGAACTTCAATGAAATAGCACCAAGCAATGAGCAAAGATAATCTGATGACCTGTAAACTGGTTAGGTGGTTTATTTTGATCCAGATCGTCCGGAAGTACAACGTCCGTATGACATAGGAAATGACATTGTTGCTTCTGGAGCATTAGTAGATATTACTGTTAATACTAAACGAATATTTGATGCAAATTATAGATATCTTGTACAGTCGCTAAATAGAAAGCAACAAAAGATTTCTATCTGGTGGTGCAGGTGTTGAAAAATTAGTAGTTGTCTCAGCTTTACATGCAGCTTTGTTGCGACATTTGTCTTCTTCGGCAGATGACAATCCTGATGTATGCAAAGTACTTTTATGTGCGCCTACTGGAAAAGCTGCTTTTCACATAAGTGGGATGACTATCCACTCAGCATTTCGGCTAGTCAAGGCTACTCCATCAAACCATTAGATAGTGACACACTTAACACCTAGCGAACCATATACAGAGATATCGCTTTTGTAATGATTGACGAAGTTTCAATGGTTGGAAACAACATGCTGATGCTAGTCGATCACGGCTTCAACAAATTAAAGGTTCAACTTTATTTTTTTGGCGTTGTTCACATGATTCTGATTGGCGACCTGCTTCAGTTGAAGCCTGTTATGGATGGATGGATTTTTGAAAACTTGAAAATCAACTTTGGTCCTCTTGCAACAAATTTGTGGCAGGAATTATTTGCAATGCATGGACTTGACGAAATAATGAGACAAAAAGATGACAATGAGTTTGCAGAGATTTTGAATAGGTTACGTGAAGGAAAGCTTCAACAAAGCGATATTGAAGTTCTTAAAAAGCGTGATATCAAAACAACAAATCCAAATTATCCAAAGAATGCTAATCACCTTTTCAGCACAAATGCCAGCGTGGATTCATTTAACAAAGAAGCATTCCAATTATCACCTAGTATAAAAATTGTCACAACAGCTTTGGATGCCGTAATAGGAGATGATACTAAATCTGTAAAAGAGAAACTAATTTCTAGGTTTCCAAATGATGCCTCAAAAACGGCTGGTTTGCAAAAGAAACTAGGTATAGTTGTTGGAATGATGTATGATCTATGTGCAAATCTTGATGTTAATGATGGATTAGCCAGTGGTTCAAGTTGTTGCATTAAATTAATAGAAAGCAAACAACAGAATACAGACAGACCAAGTATTGTTTGGGTAAAATTCTATGACCAAAACTTAGCTTTTGAATGGCGTGCTAAATACAGACATTTATATCATATTGATATTGATCCTTCTTGGACACCCATTTTTGATATCAAAAGAAACGTCGTTTACTTCAGAAAATATTTCTGAGGATTCAATTCCCACTTCGCCAATCTGCAGCCAAAACCATACATAAATCACAGGGTAAACTTTGAATGAAGATTCTATTGATATGTCTGGTACACGAGTCTTTTCTCATGCACACTACGTTGCCATTAACAGAGCAAAAACACTACAGGGTCTCAATATTTTGAAACTAAATGAAACAAAAACATCAGTGTCTGAAAAAGTCAAACAATAATTGACTAGGTTAAGAAATGAACAAGTTCTTGCTTTGTGTTATGTTCCACTATATCAAATTCAAGACACTCTCGCAAAACTTGTATTTTTGAATACTCGATCTTTGAAAAGTCATAAAGATGACAGACTTACTGCTGAAGATGAAATGCATACTTTGAATGTACCAGAATATCAGCTATTCAGAGCAGACGAGTACCAAATTGGGAACACACGGCCTCACCGGGGTATTGCATTGTATTTTAAAGAAGGTATCCCTGTTGTTCAAAACAAAACAAAACACTCATTCAACAAAACACTCATTCAACAAAATTTTGAAATTGTTCTGAAAGAACTTTTGTTTGACATGAGAATAATAACTGTTGTTACATTGAACAGGTCTTCCTCATGTTCAATAAGTTCCTTGAGAAAACATTTACTCGAGTTTGTGTCACCAGTCACATACAATACAGAATTTGTAATTCAATGTGACTTCAATTCTGATATTTTACAAGATGATACAGGCAGTGCCTTCATTGAGTTCAAGTTCAGAAAGCGACTCATGATTCACGATCGCTTATTGATCATGTTTACTCAAACACTGAATCCATCAAAAATGAAGTGATAGAGTGTGTTCAGATCATGCCTGACTTTATTCTGAAATAGCTCATTAAAGAGTCATTCATCACAGATTTTATTTAGAAAATTGACAATAAACAGTTTATGACTTTAAAAAACAACAATATCAGTTTGATGTGGTAGAACTCTATTCTTCAAACCACCAGTGTAAAATTATTCCTACTTACTGCATAATGCAGTCAGTTCATTTGAGAGATCTCTTCATCAACATGGAGGGGCTGGCGTGGCGCAGTCGGTAGCGCGGCGGATTTGTAACCGGAGGCCCCGGGTTCAATCCTCCGTGGTGCCACTGAGTTCCGTCGGTGTGTTCTTGGGCAAGATACTTTACCTTAGCCTCGTCCGTCGGATGGGGACGTAAACCGGGCGGTCCCGTGTATCGGTCTATCCTCCGAGCACGTTAAAGAACCATAGGAATCTATTCGATAATAAGAGTAGGGCAGGTTCCCGGATTCCTATGTATCCTTCCCCTCTCTCTGGGGCGGCTCTAAATAACCTATACTGTGTTGATGAGCCGTTAAACAACATTCAATTCAATTCATCAACTTGGTCTCTGAACACAGGTTTCACTGTATTTTAATTGTTAACTGACCACATCAATGCATTTGTTAGTAGGAACTTTTGTGTATTAAGAAGATTTTGTTTTCTTTATTAGAGTTCGGTATTCATATTTTTTTTATGCCGAATGGTGAGGATGCATATATCATTCGATATGTCCATCCATCTGTTTGTCCTGAAAAGTTTGTGTGTTTATCTCCTCCCACAGTTTTCAACCGATTGTTTCGAAACTTTACAGGATGCTTACCTATCAAGACGTGCATATCAGTTCGCCAACAACATCAACCTTGTGTTAGCAAAGTTAAGGCCACTTTTTCTTAAGATTTGATGTTTTGTGCGGATTGTATTTAATGGGGCATCCATGTCCCATGGACACATTCCTAATATAAACTGTATCCTGCAAGACTGAATTTATATGTTTGTGATGCTAGAAATGAGGATTTTTTTTATAAAGGTCATTAGTGTATTATAAAAAAAAATTAACTGTACAACACAAGGTAAAAATAAGAGTTTCCATTTTTCTTACATATTCTGTCATAAGATTAAATCTATCATTTGCACTATATCATAAATAATTATTAATATGCTCCCCGTGTGGTTGCCGGGTAGAATACATCCACTTCAAGTCCCGCTAGAGGCAGAGGGGTAGAACCCCACCTTCATGTTCATTTTGTCATTTGTTTTCATGCTCATTCAAGGTTAGAAGGTTCTCCATTTTTTTATCTAGATGTAAATGCAGGATGAGCCTGGCATGTTCATCCCTGTTTGGCACCATATAACCTTCCTTGTGTTGATGCACCGTAAAACCCAAATTCAATTCAATTTATTACAAATTTTAAATCAACCCCTAGATAAGTTGTTCAGATGTTAGCTTTACTTGTATTATCATGTTAGCTTTACTTGTATTATCACTTTGCTGACCCCGTGTGGGTCCGGGAATCCCGTTTGGTTCTTAGGCAAAGAATAGGGCCACTGCCGATCCCGTTGGAGGGGTAGGCAGAGGGGTAGATCCCCAACAATTCATGTTCATTTTATAATTTTTGTTCATGCTCATTAAAGGTCTTCATCATGACCCCTGCATTGTTTCAGGTGCCATCTCGCTCAAATCACTAGAGCTGTGGCAGAAAAAAATAAACGTGGCTCCGGCGTAAATGGAGTGTCTACAATACAATTTGCAACAACTCTGCTGTTCTGCAGGTGAGAAGGTTCTAGGCCCATTTTCCATATTTTATCACGATGTACATGGAGGATGAGCCTGGCATGTCCATTCCTGTTACGCACCATATAACCTTTCATGTGCTGATGCGCTTTAAAAACCCAATTCATTTCAATTCATTTTGTGTATAATGACACCAAGTTTGGTGAAGATAGCGATATGGTCAGATTTCAAGCACCTGGTCTGTGAACATTTGATTACAATGCCATGCACTTTTAATAGAAGGATTCTTCACATTACCAAACATTAAAACAATGGTAATATTATATCGTTTTAGATTGTAACAGACAGTCAGGAAGAACATAGTTTTACATAGTTTTATAACATTTTTGTCACATAAGCTTTCTTATGCATGGATAGCAAAATGTTTAATATAATATTATTTACCATCTGAATCAATAATGTTACTTGCATTTTGCTTTGGAAAGGCACAGAAGAAAACAGATAAAACCATTTTTAATATCTAACAGTGTAGCTATTGAATTACCAATATGCTTCAGTTATACAACTTGATTATGACGATTTAATCTATTTTATGAATGCAACTGGAGTTTATGCAACATGATATGCAACTCTGCAGTTGAGAAAATTTTAGGGTGTCCCCTTTTCATTCTTTGGTAAGAATAGTGAAACTGTCTATCCAGACAGAGATATAAAACCACCCCAAATTCATGTTCATTTTGTCATTTTTGTCATGTTCAGAAAAGATCTTCATTATACCTGTATTGTTTCAGGTGCATCATTGTTCGAAAAATTGTTCTATGCCCATTCTGCATATCTTTATATCCATATAAATTGTCGGTGGACCTCACATGTTCATCCTTGTTTGCATCAAAACAACAACAATATATTCTGTATATCATCATAATTATCTTTTTAATTGTCTGCTCATATGAATACAACTAATATATCATTAGACCCATAGAAAGCTTTAAAAAAAACAATGTCTTTTGATATGTACAACTGTATGACCTTACTAATATATGTGCATTATTTAGGGTACATTTCGAAGAGTCACAAAAACAACAACTCATTGTTTCACTTGTGCCTTTTTATATGAAAAACTTTATCATATGGAAAACTGTTAGGCATCATGAAAAATTAGGTCTGAAAATGCATCATTTTCTCATGAGTAGAGTAAAACAGGAGCACTGCAAATCCCGCTAAGGCAGAGGGCTAGGACCTCACTTCATGTGCATTGTCTTTTTTTGTCATGCTCATTAAAGGTTTTCATCATGACCCTGCATGGGAACGTGGCTGCATCGTAAATGGAGTCTCTAGAATTTTCAGCAACTCAGCAGTTCTGCTGGTTAGATGATTCCAGGCCGATTCTCCATATTTTATCTCGATGTAAATGAAGGATGAGCGTGGCATGTTCATCCCTGTTTGGCGCCATATAACCTTTCTTGTGAACCCAATTCAGTTCAGTTCAACTAATGAGTGATGGCAGAAAAACATGCCTCCAACATCAATGTAGTAATTACAACAAAATTATATATTTAAATATATGAAGGGTAGAAGGTATGTAATGTCATTTTCTGTCAATGCCATTCATGTAACATTTTCTGATGGTGTACTGTAAAACCCATTTCTACTTGATAAATTAGCATGTAGTATTAATTGTAATACTGTTAACTGATATTATATAACAGTTTGTTTTTCTTTAGATAAGACTTAGTGTTAAAATAAATTGATATACTTAGCATTGTGTGTACTGTTCTTTGGTAAAGCCAATATATTATACTATTTTTTCTTATTTTGTCTTTATGTGAAACGTAGGTACATTACATAGTAAAACACTAAAATTGACAGCAAAATCAATTCCAGTGTGAATAATTTCATATAAAACTTTCAGAAAACCATAAATTATAGTCTGACTCGATAAATCAATGTTATAAGAGCCAGTAGAGCATCCACAGACCCTCTTTGGGCCTCTTGTTACGTGTACTTTTGATAAAGAAATAACATGGTATTCGTGACATGCAGCAAAATGCATGTAATCTGTGAGCTATAACAACATAATTCAAGTATCTCCTTGTATTTTATTACATTAAATGGGCGGATCTCGGCATTTCGCACGCAGTAAAGCTTCTAAAAGTCGATACTGCCGAAAACCACGAAACTTAAAGAGGAACTGAAATTTCATCATTGAAAATTGTCAAAACTTCCAACTTTAAAAAATCCAAAATAGCGGGCATTTAATTTTGTTGACGTTGCCAACAGATAGCGTACTACTTTCCGTTGTCATGCGTTACTACAATATTTAAGAGATGTAGGAAACTATCAAGTCTGCACCTCTACTGTACGTACACATATTTAATGTGTTAACTGATGCGTTTTTATTTATTATGGTGAGTACAATTATTAGAAATAGTTAAATAAACCCAGTTAGGTTTAAACAAGTTCAGCATAGTAGTTCAGTTTGACAATAATAATCATAATAATTATGAACAGATGAAAGTTTCATTATTTATGTTTATATCAAAGTCGTATATATATATATTCTGTGTGTTGTTGTTGTTTTTCCTGTTTCTTTATTGTATCCCGGAGTTATGTTTTTTTCTTTTTCGACGGCGTAAGCATTAATCTAATTGTAGATTACAAAAACGATGTATTTCAAATTCGAAAAAGTTTCACTAGAGCCACAACTATATCACAAAACGTTCATGAAATAAAGAGTAAACGTATTCGATCTTGTTTTTTTCACATTTGAAACATTATGGAGGGTATCCATCGTGCTTGTCCGGTGAACTACGTCATATGTTTCCGATGGTGTTACTAAATTGCATATAATTATGGTTTTGACCAAAATAGAACTATAAAAAGCTAGAAATTATAAAATTACTTCAACACAATAGTTTTAATATATTCGCAAGGATGGAAATTTACATTTTTCTTTATTTGACAGGAGCATCGCAGAGAGACTGTCTTGGGTTCCTTTGCATCACAAAAAGGTATCCCCCAGACAGACTTCTTTAATGTTCGTAAGGAATCATACATGCACACATCTGTAACATGTGTCACATTGTCACCGGTTAAAAATGGTCATCTATGGCAAAACAGTATCAAAAACTCTTGTTTGCATACAACTCACTTTTTAGAATTCTTCTGATAGCAATATATACACTACTCTGAAGAGTGACATAAACATGAAAACGTGTAAGAGGGGCGCTGAATGTTGCACATAACTTTTGCTGGACAATATACTTTGATTATTTTGGTCACGAGATATTTGTATTGACAGATATTCTGTCAGTGCAGACGAACATTATACTTTTGAATCAGCGATGTGTTAGTCTTACAATAGTTAGTTATTTGAATGGAAGTTTTTGGTTTACTGTGAACAGGGACAACGGATAGTGGAGTTTTCTTTTTTCTTGCAACTGACTTCTCAAATGTACATTTTCTCAAAAACATCATCGATGGCATTTCATTATGTTTGTCAGCAATTCTTCGCATGGAGAACTCTGAAATCATACGCAATCCGACATAATACGAGATAAACGGATACCGTCGAAAACACAAAAACGTCAAAAACATGACGGTGGGATACGAAGGGTTTATGGGATTCTACGAATATTTGGGAAAATGTCTTTTTTTTATAAACATTTTCTATAGTTCATGTAGCTTGCTATTGACACTATGCCATTTATGGAAAAAACAACATTGTGTCATAAAGGTATCTGACGCAATGATTCAATGTTTCCGTGCATAGGCAAAACTTAATAAATCAAGGAGTATACGCATAGTCAAATCAATGTAGGGTCGAAACAGCTAAATACAACCTAGTCAAAAGAACACTGTCGATTACGTGAGATGGTGTAGCCTTTTCCAGTCACAGGGTAGACATCATCAAGATGATGACAAAGTTGAGCAGCGAGTGTCGTAAAAATGTACCTGCTATTTCTATGTTTCCCCTTTTAAAACATGTCACCTATTTCCAAAGGTAAACAAATGAACATTTTATTGGAATATGTGCCTCGACAAACCTATTTCCATGTATTGATCATGTAATCAATGTCAGAAAGATCGTGGTTCTCCGTTGTCTGAAATCGAATCGAGAGCCGACTCTCTTTTTCGCTTTTAGCTCCAGTTATGTAAGCTGTATACATGTCAGTATCTATGGAAAAAAGGCAAATTACACACAAAAGAACGTATATAATGTACAAGTTTTGACTATGCATAGATTGTTTTAGAGGCGTATAATGATTTACAAATATATCAACAAAGTCACAGTGTAGCCGCCATGTATATGTTTTCGCAATAGAAGGTGTAGACATTGCTGATTTGGACCGATTTATCCACAGGGTGGACATCGTTTTTGGACACAGAGTAGACAGATGTTAGTTGTTTGGACACAGTGTAGAAAAATGTTCACATTGGAAATTGAAATTGAAAAGACAGACAGACAAACAGACAGGCAGGCAGGGCAGGCATGCAGAGAGAATTAAATTATCTCCGTTTAATATAGCACAACTACTAAATAATAGAATTCTAAAAGGTTTCATGGTCTATGTCCCTATAATATAAGAAGACACCGATATGGCTTACAAGTTAAAGGGAATGTAGCGACACAGCCAAACAGCTCTGTTACTGAGAGTTCTGAAAAACTTGGTAAAAGGTGAAATAATTATCAAAATCGGATGATAAACAAAACAGATATGACCATTTAAAGATTGTTCTAACAGGAATATGGGAGCTCCATTTTTAGAACTATGACGTCATAATTCCATATTACCATATATGGAATATTGATAAATATCATTTAAAACGAAGAAAATCGCTGCAAATGAATGATATTTTTTACTGATCATATTAAGCATTATTGCCATTAAGTATTACATATTTTCCATACAGTTGCTGTCATTGTTTTCCTATAAATCAGTAAATTTTCATATTTGTAAATATTCCATATATGGTCATTTAGAACCGTGATATCATAGCTCTCAAAATGGTCGCTTCCATATCCGTTTCAACAGAAACTTCAAATGATCATATCTTCTTTGTTTATCATCCGATTTTGATCATTCTTTCACCCTTATTCAAGTATTTCAGAACTCTCAATAATAAAGATGGTTTGGCAGTGTCGCTACATCCCCTTTAAGTTTCAGCAACGATAATTTAATGTTGTTAGACCTAATCATTCATAGATCTTATAATTATTCGAGAACGTGTTTTTAGAAAGAAATACAGATACTAGGTTAATGTACTTCCGCTTTGAAATACAAGATTTATTTCCCGAGGGAGGTGAACATTGGATGAAAGAAAGCGGATAACAAGTTTGTTTATTTGCACGACCCAATGGGTTTAAATCCCGTAGTTCAAAACAAAGTTCATAACATTGTAGTTTTATTTACTTAAATGGTATCTCATTTGAGCTAGTTTTTCACCGCGAATTATGAAATTCATTTCAAAGCACTTATCGTTATCATGGTTATTGACACTGAAATTGAAGTATTAATATAAATCTTCTTTCAATTTTCTGGAGAGATTATGATCATTTCCAGTCAGTTACAATCATTGGGAAACGTGATATACAGCGGGAATTTTTGTAGAAGCAATGTTTCTAAATTCACATAATTGAAATTTTAAGATACTGAGGTTGGTGTGTCAATGCGTAAGCGTGCATGCGTGAGTGAGTGCGTGTGCGTGTGCACGTGCGTGCGTGCGGGGGTCATTGAGATATACACAATAAAATAAAGTACGATTAATTGGTAACACATAATATTTTAGTGAACAAAGATTAATTTGAAACTTGTATGATCCATGCAATGGGGTAAATAGACATACAATGCTTAATCATAACAATAAAGGAACACAGTAACTATAACGCCTTTTTCAACATGAAGCATTCTTCATTATTTATCCCAGTGTGAAAATTGTCTACACTGTGTCCAAACAAGTTTACTATGTCTACCCTGTGTCCAAAAATGATTTATACTCTGTGTCTCAATCGGTTCAAATCTGCAGTGTCAACACCATCTCTGGCAAAAAACATACAAATGGCTACAATGTGACGTTGTTGATTTTTTTAAACACATTATACACCTACAAAAAAACTATGCATAGTCAAAACGTGTATTTACATTTTATGTTGTGTGTAATTTACATGTTTCCATATATTCTGGCATATATAAAGCTTACATAACTGGAACTGAAGCGAAAAAGACGGTTGGTTCTCGATTCCATTTTAGACAACGGAGAAACACCATCTTTCTGAAATTGATTACATGGTCAATACATGGAAACAGGTTTGTCGAGGCATACATTCCAATAGAACATTCATTTGTTTACCTCTGGGAATAGGGGGTGTGTTTTTAAAAGGTGAAACATAGAATAACAGGTAACTTTCTAAGACACTCACCTATCAACTTTGTCATCATCCGCGATCTTGAAAATGTCTACCCTGTAACTGATAAAGGCTACATCATCTCACGTAACCGATAGTGAAGAAAGTGAACATTAAAAAGGTATTTTTCTCTAAAACCAGTGAGATCCATATTGCGCATAAATATTCAAACAAAAATGTAAACAGGTGGGAAGCAGAGTGGTTTTTAGCTCCGCCGTCCACTTATCATAGCAACACATGACAACGGAAAGTAGTACGTCATTTTCCGTCAACGTCAAAAAAAAGTGAAACAGCCGCAATTTTCTTTTTTTTTAAACGCGTAATCTGGAAGATTGTAACAAGTTTACATGATTAAAATTTGAGTTCCCCTTTAAGTTTCGTCATCTTCAGCTGTATTGACTTTACTGCGCGAGAAATTTCTAGATTCACCCATTTAAAATTCCGAAGCGAGGGGAAGTAACTCGTAAGAGTTGTCATTGTTAAAATGCGTTTAAAAATGGAAACACTTGTGTTCTGTTCTAATGAAATACATGGAGATACTAAAAATATGTTGTTTAAGCTTAAATAGTACATGGCTTGTACTACATGGTACGAACATCATGGTATATCTTTATAAAAATTACACGCTAAAACGATAACATGTTCCGACTCGGCACTGTCGGTCAAAAAATATAACGAGTGTAAAGTCATTGAACGTCTACAGGTGCGTATTCGGTGAAGGGGCTCACTAAAGTCTGAAAAGTAGTCTGTAGCCTATATTTAAAAAGGCTGACCGCTGTTCACTTTCTCGTTGTGCATTTTGATGGCCAATCTGGAATTATGGAACTCAACTGGCCACCCGCTAATGTTTTTTATTTATTTTTTATTGGCGAGTTTCACCATATGCAGCCATATTTAACATCAAAATATATTAAAACAAAGCTGCAGTCCAATTTATTTGGTTATCCCTCACCGGCCCGTCACCTGACCACCATCACCCACCCCACCCATTAAAAAATTAAAAATGCGGATCTGGTCAGGGTAGGTGTCTCATTGGAATCTGGGAAACCGTCCTACTCCTACTTTTGCTTATTAAACATGCTCGGAGAATAGACTTCGATATATAAACTTCGGATAGGAGGATTTATGTCCGCTTACGATGGACGAGGCTAAACACACTGAGGAAACTCAGTGGCGCCGTTGTCTTGAACCCGGATCCTGTGCTTTTAAGTGCACTGCATTGTCCGCTACACCGACACTTGACAAAACAAATATAACGGCTTAATATGTCAAACTAGTATAGACATGGAAATATCAGTTTCCAGATTATTAGTGGGAAGCGATCACTAAGTCGACCTTGAACTAGCAGTGTGTTCCATCACCCATGAACACTTGCTTCGCCTGCTGACAATGCTGTTTGCTTATTTCCAAGGTTAGGTTGCAGGTTAGGCTGATAAATAGGGCATAACTCTGCCAAAATGAAAGTCAGAGGTATTGCACATGTGTAACAACATTCATTGAGATGAAGACGTGGGTGAAGTTTTTATGAACACAATTAAATACTTTTCAATTGATGGCCAAGGTTAGGTTGCAGGTTAAAGCATGACGGACGGACGACGACGGACAAAGTGATCGATAAGTGTCTGCCATCCTAAGCAGTTGACACAAAAATAAGTGTTCAGTTCTCATATAAATATATCCGTCATGCGGATATTATTTTATGCACTCTTCAACCCAATGAATTTTACTTGACCAGGCTAGACCAGTGACATTTGCTTTATCAGACGAGTACCGCTAAGTACAGCAAAACATGTTTCGAGATGCTAATTTCAAATTCAGTGCTTGGTATACACTTCAAGATTGCCATCATCGGCCCATGTGTCACTTTAATTACAAAAGATCTATTTCAAAAGCTTGAATAAACAATAAATAGATTAAAATGACCTTGTGTTCCCAAAAGGCAGTTTTTCAGTTTCAGATACATGACTGTACGCAAATGGAAACTTTTTTTTACATACAATGTAGATCCAACTGAACCAAAGAATAAATAATACAATATTTTATTTATATTATATTTATAACTAAAGATCAACAAAAAAATCAATGTCATATATGGCCTAAAATGTGTTAAAATGATGTAAAACACCAAAAGATTTTTTGAATGCGAGCATCTACTGTCAATGTACGACATTGTATACATTTGTTTTTTTTTAACAGCTTTACATATTATATAGTCTCTGTGGGGTATAATTCTGTTCATTTTGGTTCTTTAAAAAAGTAATGTCTGCTCAGTCCTCGGGATTGCCTAACTGAAGTCACCATCATGATCAGGCGAACACATCTCAAGCGGGATACGCAGTAACAAGTATTAACTGTAACGCAAAAGGCCGAAGAAATATTAACCGCGTTTCTGATTTGGTCTAATTAAATGAATATATTTCCTGGAGTTTATAATCTTGCGATCACAGTATTGTCAACTTTTTTGGTGAAATCCACGTCTTTCAGGGTTGCATTGGTATTTGAAGAACGAAGGGCATCTTGAAACCAGATGAGGCGTCTCTGAAATGAACAAAACAAGTTGTTAAAAAGGATGGATTTTTTGCTGGATTGGTGGTACAAAATATATAAGCCATATGATATATGCATGGAATTTCACATGAATCAACAGAGTGTCCTGTTATTTTTAAAGGGATTTTAACTTGGGCTGTCGTATATACCGTATTTCCTCTAACAGTAGCTCCCGGGCACTATGGAAAGTGCGACTGTTTCCTTATAGAATTACTGTATAATTTTCTAGTACGGAAAGACAGTAGTGGATAAAGATTCATGAACGGGACGTTGAATTTGGTATTACATAAGTTGCTATCTCTTGGATAAATACTAATATGTACGTATAAATCTGGTGTTAATGTCTACGTCACGTTTACCCCGCATGCGCAGACAATTTTAGAGACATTTTGAGGACGCCATTTTTATTGCAGCACAGTTGAATATCGATGGCATTTCCATAGCGGATATTAAACTAAATGCATTAGAGCTGGAGAGTAACGGTTGTCCAAAAGTTCGCGACGAAAGGTAGGTACGTGTATATGTTGTGAGTTTGGAGATGATGTATTGGTTAAATGTATTTTTGTCCAAGCGCTATCGAGAGCTCTCGACTCCTGTGCTGTGGTCAGTGGTCGGCTGACTGTTATTCGCGATGAAATTGAAAATGCAGGATGTGTGTGTACATTTTCGAATATTTGGTTATACTTGTACGGTTTAGGGGAATGTTTGATGTGGTTGGGGTGTGTTTGAAGGATTATTGTACCAATGTGATGTATAAACTTGTGATCTAGGTCAACTGATGTTGTTGTTTTTTGTGGGAGTACGCATACCCGTTAGGCGATTTTGTCAATTTAGGAAGCCGGCATTGTTTTTGGCGTGTTTGAGGAAGTATTCACGGCTGTTTGAGTTTAGGTGAAAGGTAAGTAGATGTAATATTCTGTTATTGTGACGGTTTTAAATTTAGTAATGCGAAGAAAGGTTGGGGCGCCTGTGAAGATTGTTAGTTTTGTTAGTTGTATGCGAGTGCGCATGCGTCGAGTAAGTAGGGTTTGATCTGTCACTCATGTTTGTTGTGCAAGATCTGTCACTCACGTTTGTTTTGGAAGCCATCTTGGAAGCTGCAGTGCTTTCGTGTGGTTGTATTCGAGGAAGTGTTAAAGAAGATTTCACTTGATTGCCATTGTAAGTACATGTGGATTTGGTAAGGAAAATATATATGCATTTGAGAAATGGCTGTGAAATATTTAAGCTTGCTAAGTGCATAACATTTTCGACGGGAGGGTTGTGCTAATACTCCTATGAATATGGCTAAGTATGAGATTTATGTGGCATTGACAGTGAGATTGTGCATTGGCGAATAGGAAGGACAGAGTAACACATATTGAATTCAAGTAATGTGTTTTGCAAATCCAGTGTACAAATAGATTGACAGCTTCTGCCTTGGGTTTAATCGTATCTGCAGGCCTGTGCCTTTTTTGGTAGGTTTGGCGGACGTTATTGGGGAAAATTGGCGCAGGTCATACATCGTCACAGAGAATATGATGTGCATGTGGCACATAAGGTGCGATGCGCATGTTGAGAACACATTTCATGACTGTTTGTCAAAGAAATATACCTCGGGCTTCCCTGAGGTATTGAATGTTATCAACAAGCGTTTGCCGTTAGTAAACAAGTTATGATCTGGCTTTGTGTAATTGCCTGAAGGTATGAGGTGTGTCTACGTCACGTTCACCCCGCATGCGCAGACAATTTTAGAGACATTTTGAGGACGCCATTGTTATTGCAGCACAGTTGAATATCGTTGGCATTTCGATTGCGGATATTAAACGAAATGCATTAGAGCTGGAGAGTAACGGTTGTCCAAAAGTTCGCGACGAAAGGTAGGTACCTGTATATGTTGTGAGTTTGGAGATGATGTATTGGTTAAATGTTTTTTTGTCTCAAGCGCTATCGAGAGCTCTCGACTCCTGTGCTGTGGTCAGTGGTCGGCTGACTGTTATTCGCGATGAACTTGAAAATGCAGGATGTGTGTGTACATTTTCGAAAATCTGGTCATACATGTACGGTTTAGGGGAATGTTTGATGTGGTTCGGGTGTGTATGAAGGATTATTGTACCAATGTGATGTATAAACTTGTGATCTAGGTCAACTGATGTTGTTGTTTTTTGTGCGAGTACGCATGCCCGTTTGGCGATTTTGTCAATTTAGGAAGCCGGCATTGTTTTTGGCGTGTTTGAGGAAGTATTCACGGCTGTTTGAGTTTAGGTGAAAGGTAAGTAGATGTGATATTCTGTTATTGTGACGGTTGTAAATTTAGTAATGCGAAGAAAGGTTGGGGCGCCTGTGAAGATAAATGTTTGTTTTGTTAGTTGTATGCGAGTGCGCATGCGTCGAGTAAGTAGGGTTAGATCTGTCACTCATGTTTGTTGTGGAAGATCTGTCACTCACGTTTGTTAGCCCTTTATCAAACTCGCAGTACATTCTGATTACCACAATGTTGACATGACCTTACCATCATGTACAGGGCCTTACTATATATATCCCCATGCTTGACATACTCATCATGGCGACATCACCTTCATCATACCCAAATGTACAGGTGCGGCACACTCTGAAGGTGTACGTGTCTATTGCAAATCCTGCACCATGATGTTGGCTCCTGTTCACATTTAGACCGAAATAAATTAATTTCCCATACCCTGGTATGCCCTGCACATGTTCACATGCTCACATTGAATGGCACACACTTATAAAAATTGGAAGCAAGATCATTCCTGTCTCACGTGTGACACACTTCAACATGTACACCCTTGCAATTACTTCCATTCTGCAGATATACTTCTAAATATTTCCTGCACATGTTCATACAAGCACGTCTGTACAAATAGTTTCTGTAGGCACTAGTCCAGGACTAGTCACCCTGTCAGAAGTGGCTAGTCCCAAGAAGGAAGTGTGGCTAGTCCAAAAGAATTGGACACAAGTCCGGATTTCGCTTTCTCATTATGTTAGAACTGCGTCTTGCATACTCATTACAATTCCTTATACACAGTAAAGAAAACAATCCTTACTTACTCTTCAGAGATTTAAATTATGTTTGAGTGGCAAATATTGTACACTGCCATTGGGTGAAACAGTAGAAAGTCTAGTTGATCCTAGCAAAAATTCATGTTGATGTGAAATCCAAGATGGCCGCCAAAGCTAAAAATAGAGTTTTAAAATACAACTTTGCAGCGAATACTTCTTGAAAACTATAAGTTATATTGATATGGGACTTTTTCTAAAATGATCAGCATGACATGATGTTGATCCTTGTCAAAAATCGTTTTGATTCAACGTTAAACATGGCTGCCAGCGGCCATCTTTGTTTACATAGAGTTATATAGTAAAAACTTGTAGCGACTACTTCTCTGAAACTACTTGACGGATTGTCATGAAACTTTACAGGAATGTTGCTCTTGATGTGTAATTGATCCTAGCAAAATTTCAGATATGCCAGAAATTCAAGATGGCCGTCACAGCTACAAATAGATTTTCTAGTACGGAAAGACAGTAGTGGATAAAGACTCATGAACGGGACGTTGAATTTGGTATTACATAAGTTGCTATCTCTTGGATGAATACTAATATGTACATATAAATCTGGTGTTAACGCCTACGTCATATTTACCGCGCATGCGCGGACAATTTTAGAGACATTTTGAGGACGCCATTTTTAATGCAGCACAGTTGAATATCGTCAGCATTTCGATTGAGGATATTAAACGAATTGCATTAGAGCTCGTGAGTAACGGTTGTCCAAAAGTTCGCGACGAAAGGTAGGTACGTGTATATGTTGTGAGTTTTGAGATGATGTATTGGTTAAATGTAATTTTGTCTCAAGCGCTCTCGACTGCCTGTGCCGTGGTCAGTCGCGATCGACTGACTCAGTGACTGTCAGTCGTGATAAACTTGAAAATGCAGAATGTGTGTGTACAGTTTTGAAAATCTGCTTATACTTGGACGGTTTAGGGGAATGTTTGATGTTGTTGGTGTGTGTATGAAGAATTATTTTACAAATGTGATGTATAAACTTGTGATCTAGGCCAACTGATGTTTGTTTTTTTTGTTAGTACGCATGCGCGTCAGGCGATTTTGTCAGTTAGGAAGCATAGGTGCCAGGGAGGCTATCAAGAAAAGCTCTGAAAAGCCTCCTCCAAAAAGTCGAAAATTTTGTCAACAAACTATATTATATATACAAGGTATGACAGCGGCCATTTTAGCCGGGGCGGAATTACGTAATAATCCCATAATTCATAGACTGTTTACCCTCATTCGTAACTGTCATTGCAGGGAATCAGTGGTACCTACACAAATCAGCGTTACGTTGTACAATCGGGTACCAATACATTATTACGCAATTCCGCCCCGGCTAAAATGGCCGCTGTCATACCTTGTATATAAGGTATTCTAAGTATTCGGATATGCACAGGTACGTATTTTGTCTTGTGCACTGCAATAGCAGCAATTGGACAGGGAACTAGAATTTTCCTTAATCCACTTATTGTGTGTCAGACTGGAAATATAACCCAAAGCAGAGAATGTTGGGCTGCTGTTAATTATATCAAATATTCTCTCCTTTCAGCAGGACTCGTACTAGTCCTAGCAGTGTTGGTGAAGCCTGTTGATTTTGTTGAAAAAAGCGGTTCCCTTCAGCGAGAACTTGTTGAAACCTGCCACCTGACTTCGGTATGTTGCAAGTGATTCAATTTTGTTGCTTATATATATATATTTCATGTGTTCATGTTGTTTTGCCTCTTTGCCAAAATCGCAGTCGGCCGTGGCGAGTAAAAAATGGTCTGGACGGCCAAAATTTGAATTCCATGCGGCCATGTGGCAATCAAAAATATTCAATAAAAGAAAATGAAAATGGGTAATCATTGGACACAAGCATTAAATTTCGAGGACTTTGCCTGATAGATTTTGCTTTTGTGCTGTGAACTACATACTTTTGGCTGGAAAGAAACCCGGAAACCCTTAACAAAATAACAACGAAGCAAGTGTTTTCTAGCATTTTTCCAATTTCGCTAAATAAACAGAGTTGTGACTATTTACTGCATTTAATCGTTTAATAAACTATGTAAGAACAATTGCCTTTTTGCTCTGTTTCCTAGTAAATCGTTTCTCGGACGATTGGTTAATGGAGTTCCCTCGTCTGGATTCCAATTTCTCCCGTCGAAACGAGCAGCAAATCAACAAGCCCGTTGGGCTTGTGTTCTTGGATATTGTGCAAGCCTGGCAGGCATTTTAGCATTGTCGGGATTGTGCTAATTTTGTCGACTGCTTTGCGCTTCGACTGTTAATTTAAACTTAGATATCCATGAGTACAAGTAACATTTGCTGGGTGTTCTTGAATATTGGGCAGGCCTGTCAGGCATTTTACCAGTCTCGGGATTGTGCTAATTTCGACGGCTGCTTTGCGCGTCGAATGTTAATTTAAACTTAGATGTCCATAAGTACAAGTAACATTTGCTGGTATGTAATCAACTTTTCAACAGACAAGGCAGTGTTTATTTTACACATGATCATAAATTCGTGTTATAAATTGAAGGGGATATCATTCGGTTTCACTTCTGGTTCTTTGGTATTCTAAAATGCGACGCCTTTTGATTGCTAAAATGCGGTGCTTTTAGAAATCATCAATAATAAGGCTGTGAATGATGTTGATAGAAAAGGTGTCATACATTAATTATAAAAGTGTATGTCAACATGAAATATTTCTTACACATAAGACATTGATTTACAAATATATCTGATATGTTTTACTGCTTTAATACAATAATTTACATACGCAGTTGTGATCATTTATAAAACAAGTCAGTAACACTACTATTTACAACTAAATACATAACTTGCACTTAGAAGCCTTAATTTTTTGTGTGGCTGTCTGGGCGATCTCTGTAGTGTAAGGAAACACACTTTTCTTTCGAGAAAAGAGATTCAATTTCAAGTCTTGGCAGGGACCTGACACACTGAGTTGTACATACAATTGTTTTTTTCCACATCAGTAATGTTGTTTTTGTATATTAAACATATTTTTCAACAAAATACCTATTCTCATTTGTCACTTTCCGCCAAATCTACAACATCTCATGCACCCCACTTAAAGGGATGCACAGCAATCTTCATTTCAGATTTTGTAGTGTCCCTTCACTTCTTCAGTTCCCTACCGATTATTCAATCATGACCGTTATATCTTGGTAGTAATACTCATCCTTACAGCAGGTTGTCACACGGTTATTCTTCCGTAAATCACCCCAGCAACGACTAAGCCAGTGCCCTTCAATTAATAGATTATTGCTCCCCACAACAAAGTGTGGTCGGAGCGCCATGTTCATTTTAACCCCTATTGATTTTGGTGTCACCAGGTCAAAGGTCACATCCGGGCTAACATTGACTATCCAAACGGTGTCCGATCAATAACTACAGAATGGTTGGCAGAAGGGTACCCAAACTTAGAGGGATGGTTGCTCATGACCAGTCGATGGCCCTTATTGATTTTGGGTCACTAGGTCAAAGGTCAAGGTCGTGTTGACATTAACTATCGAAACGATGTCCGATCAATAACTACAGAATGGTTGGACCTAGGGCCCCTAAACTTGGAAGAACGCTTTACCATTACAACTAGATGACACCTATTCATTTTGGGGTCACTACATCAAAGTTCAAGGTCGCGGTCACATTCGCTATCTAAAGATGTCCGATCAATAACTACACAACGGTTGGTCCTACGGTCCTCAACCTTGAAAGGATGGTTGGTCATGACCAGTAGATAACCTGTTCTTAGCTCCACTGATCAGAGATCAGCAGAGCTTATGCCGTGGTGCGGCGTGTCTGTCTGTCTGTAAACTTTTATTTGTAGCGACTACTCCTCTGAAAGTACTTGATACTTGACGGATTTTCATGAAACTTCACACGAATGTTGCTCTTCATGTCTAATTGATTCTAGCAAAATTTCAGGTCGGCCGGAAATACAAGATGGCCGCCATGGCTAAAAAAAGATTTTCAAAATACAAGTTTGTAGCGACTACTTCTTGAAAACAATAAGTGATATTCATATGGGACTTTTCCTAAAAGTGATACAGCATGACATGATGTTGGTCCTTGTCAAAAATCGTTCTAATTCGATGTTAAACATAGCTGTCAGTAGCCATCTTTGTTTACATAGAGTTATATAATGAAAACTTGTAGCCACTACTCCTCTGAAACTACTTAACGGATTTCCATGAAACTTCACAGGAATGTTGCTCTTCATGTCTAATTGATCCTAGCAAAATTTCAGATCGGCCAGATATTCAAGATGGCCGCCACAGTCAAAAATAGATTTAAAAAACATAAGTTTGTAGCGACTACTTCTTGAAAACTATAAGTGATATTGATATGTGACTTTTTCTAAAATGATCAGCATGACATGAAGGTTATTCGAGTCGAACATTATTTTGATTCGACGTTAAACATGGCTGCCAGTGGCCATCTTTGTTTACATAGAGTTATATCATGAAAACTTGTAGCGACTACTCCTCTGAAACTACTTGATGGCTTTTCATGAAACTTCACATGAATGTTGCTCTTCATGTCTAAATGATCTTAGCAAAATTTCAGGTCGGCCGGAAATTCAAGATGGCCGCCATGGCTAAAAATAGATTTTTAAAAAATAAGTTTGTAGCGACTACTTCTTGAAAACTATAAAAGATATTGCTATGGGACTTTTTCTAAAATGATCAGCATGGCATGATGGTTATAGGAGTCGAACATCATTTTGATATAATGTTAAACATGGCTGTCAGCGGCCATCTTTGTTTACATAGAATTATATAATGAAAACTTGTAGCGACTACTCCTCTGAAACTATTTGACGGATTTCCATGAGACTTCACAGGAAAGCTGCTCTTGATGTCTAATTGATAAAAGCAAAATTTCAGGTCGGCCGGAAATTCAAGATGGCCGCTACGGCTAAAAATAGATTTTCAAAAAGCAAGTTTGTATCGACTACTTCCTGAAATCAAAATCAATCAGTAGAGTTTCAAGTTCATTGACCTCTTGTTATTTTCCGGTCACTAGATCGGAGGTCAAGGTTGCGGTGCCCTTCACTATCAATACGATGTCCTATCAACAACTACAAACTTGATGGATCTAGGTCCTCCAACTTGAAAGGATGAATGGTTGCTCATGACCAGTACATGACCCTTATCCTTATTCATTTAAAGGTCAAGGTGCCGGTGACCTTCACTATCAAAATGATCCCGGATCCAGAACATCTACATGCAGTCCGTACTTCCCATGGTATAATATATGTGTTATACCTTTTCTTGTTACTGTTACACCGGTATTGACTTAACCTAAACATGACTGTACCGAGTATATTACTGTCATCACTCTGCATCTATATGATACACATTTCTGTCAAACTTGACGATTACAAAACGGGTTGGTTCAATTCATATGAATTAAATAATAATAAAAGATAAACTAAATAGTAAATTGAAAGGAACGAGATAAATAAAAGCGGTAATTGTATTGATGATGATAGCGCTTTAAGGTTTATGTCATAGACCATACTGGTGTCGAAGGTAAAAAAACTCCCGTAATCAAATCCATAAGCGGTAAAAACAGTGTGTTTTTTAGGAACTTTTAATTTAATCAAATCCATTAGCGGTAAAAACATTGTGTGTTTTTTAGGAACTTTTAATTTTTGAAGACGGTAAGGTTTTTTAAAACAGGTGGGGGCTCTTCTAATAGAGGTAATACGGTATTAATATATAGGTAAACTGACATCACAGAGAAATGTGAATGTTTTACCATCAACTTGTATGGGTTTTGTGTGATAAATAGAATCTCACAAAATCATCTATTATTTTTTAAACTCTTCAGTAAACATTTAACATTATTTGATGCTCGACAAGCCGCGCATTGTATATTTTTGCCAACTCGTTTAATAAATCCGCACTCGATCATGGAAGATCAGCTATTATATCCGCCGAGAAATAAATATTTAATCATTATTCTCCCATCACTGCTAAAATCAACAAAATATTCTGAAGTATATAAATTTTTTAGGTCATACATAGATGAAATATTACATTTTTATATCGTGCCCGGCCTTCGCACAGTATAGGTTATTTAGAGCCGCCCCAGAGAGAGGGGAAGGATACATAGGAATCCGGGAACCGTGCCCTACTCTTATTATCGAATAGATTCCTGTTGTTCCTTAACGTGCTTGGAGGATAGACTGATACACGGGACCGCCCGGTTTACGTCCCCATCCGAAGGACGAGGTTAAGGGAAAGTGTGTTTCCCAAGAACACATCGACGGAAAGGATGAGATATGAAATGCCTGTATATTATTCTCTATAATTATAGTATAACTGTGTAATTTATATAATATTACTAATTGCTGATATTATTGCACCAATCATATATTTAAACATATGGTAGAATAACGAAGACAAATAATACATCTAAATTTTATTTAATTATATGCAAGCAGTTTTAAAGTGAAATTGATACTGGACTAACAAACTGTGATACTAATGTTCGACAAATTCTTCAAGATTGCCATATGTCCCTTTAAAGTGTCCTATTATTTGGAATTTAACTGGGGCGGTCTTTAATAATATCGCTGTAAAGTGACAACATCACAGAGAAACTTTCATGTTGTATCATGCGTATCCATTGTTTTATGTGATGGAATTTCACAATATCTCAACAAACAAACAAAAAAGTAAAGTATCCCAATGAGCTGGGACAATTCTACTTATAGTAAGGGACTCTTCTTTTTTTTTTAAAGTAGCTATCCCGCCAAATAACTACAAAATTGCACTAGAAAACCGTTTATCGAAACTCTATCCATATAACAATGTATATGCGCTGATTAAAAGTATAGGTTTATTAATAGGTTCTTAGAATACCCGTGATTGAATATCCGTAAAATGATGGTAACTCGTAATTCGACACTCCAGTTCTGGGGTTTGGTCCGGCTGGTTAAAGCCGTTTATACTGTGTATGTATGAGTTTGGTTTCTCAAATTATGTAAGTTATATATATACTTTGTCATCAGTAGGTTTAGAAACACTTACAGTGTACATAAATGTTTATAAAATTTGACTGTTGTTGGCGGGATGGCTACTTTAATGAGAATAATAAAAAAAATCTGTACAAATCGGGTTCTGCCACTCAAATAAATCTAATGCTTCTCAAGCTTATCAAGCTTATTAAAATCTTCATTTATAAAAACCACGTTAAAGAACCATAGAAATGTATTCCCGAATTTGGGGCGGCTCGAAATGTTAACATTTGCTAGTAAGATAGATCGAGTAGCTTAGGTACATTTTTTTAATTCCACTCTCTGGAGTGGCTCGACATATTGCCATATTATTAGCTAAATTAACCTATATCACAGGGGTCAAATATATTAAAGTTTATAGCTTTAGCTTACCCAGGGCTAGGCTAAGACTCAGAGCTGGAACTTGGAGATGCCACTTGACAGAAGGTGGCAGATGCCACTTGACAGAAGGCGGCAACATCTGCAAAGATCCCTGAAAGAAAATCAATTGTTGTTTTTATACTTACATACCTACAGTAGATGTGTTAATCCTTTACAGTACTGCTGTAGCTATATGCAAACTTTGGGCAGTGGAGGGGGGCGGGGGTGGTGCAAGGGCACCGATTTTGTGGGTGGGGAGGGTGAAGGGGAGGTGGCAACGGTGCATTTCTGCTCTGCGGTCATAGAGGGGGTTTGGGGACAAGGAGATTTATTTTTGGGGAACAATGGAACATTGTCTGTTATTGGTAATATTTTTGGGGAACATAATAATAAGAAATAAATCGAAAAATATTTTTGGAGAACAAAGCAAAATATTTTTGGGGAACATTGGGTCATATTTTCAGTGAACATAGACCCCACTGGAAGGGTCTCATCATAGAAATAATACATCAGTGCTATATTATTATTAAATTTTAACGGAGACACTAAACATGAACATGCACGAAATAAACACATTTATGGGTCAGTACCGAGTGCTGTACATACCTTTCATCCTTTGTTTTTCCTTTATGTCTAATCACCAAAGTTGTCGGTGTCCCTAATCGAGGCGAACGTGACACGACTCATGTAGACCATGCCATGACCTTGACTCGGGCGTTGACAGTAGATGTTCTACAAGTATTTGTTACATCATTCACCCATAACAATAGTTAACACATGAATAGGTCTGTCTTTTTGCTCATTAAATCCTGGAATTGTGAAGTATTCACTTGCAATTATCCATAGTTCATTCAACCGTAAATCAACACAACAAGTTACTGCCGACTAGGCCTATAGTATAGTTGCGATTTTTAATAAGCGTCTAGAGTGGCAGATTTTTACCGTAAACATGCTAAAGGAAAGGCAGAAAAGGTGTTTAAAGGTTGACTTACTGACATTTTATCCGGGGCAGGAAATAACTATATCCGGGAGTAGAAAATATTCATGTTTTACGTTTCTGTTATTGATTTTCAGTTTTGCTTATTAAGCTTGTAGCCGCCATTTTGAATAATGTGTGTTTTGAGTGAGAAAAAAGGGTGACCATCTTTCAAAACGGTCTCAAAAAATGGGTAGTCATGAATTTTGCCGAAATTTTCAGGAAAGGTAGTAGAGGTACTGATCTATCATTCCTGTTAAGTTAAGCCAAATTAGTGACAACACATTTTTTGTGACCGTTTTGAGAAATCGGCAATTTTGCAGTTTCAAAAACCTCAAAATTTCCGATCTTCACATTTGAACAGCGATTTAGGCTATGCAAAATATGCCAATAGTAGTCAAAACGAATGCTATGGGGATGTTTAACGTATAAAACGTATTACTTTATTCATTGTCTGTGTTGTTTTTGCATTCAAAATTGGCTTAAGCTAACGTTTTTTAAAAGACAACTGCAATTTCCGTGTAACTGCACGTGAGTGCAAATTGGGACTACTTCGTGTTAAAACACTTGAAACTCAAAAGTGAGTTATGCGGTGTGTGCGCGTGAAAAGCTTCAGCTGCTGCTGCACTGATACCACAGAGGTGACACATTGTTCCAATTAACATATCTTACAAAGTAGTACTCAGTATATAATTTAACAAAATAACATGTGTAATTATATGAAATATAGCTATAAGAGGCATATACTTGTCCCGAGTGTTTTTAATGTCAAGTTTCTAAGTTTTCCTTGTTGGATTTGTTCTTCCTTATTGATAATATTGCTTGGTTCATGCTGGGTTAAACTCAGACAACTAAAAGGTATTGTTACACAATTATATAACATATATTTCCTCTATCTGTTTTTCTCTCGGTTTTCCTCGTTCTATTATCATTTGTATATATTTATCTATCTCTCCCTCTATATAATAAAGAAATAGAGAGAGAGAAAGAGAGAGAGAGAGAGAGAGAAAGAGAGAGAGAGAGAGAGAGATTAGGTTTGCCGTTCATATCTAGTTCTCTATCTTTCTGTTATCCTTTTTAGTTTTCTAACTCTTTAGAACTTTCTAGATCGCTCCGTTCTGCTTACTCTAACATCTGTTTTTAAGAATCGTTAAATTATCCTCATAACCATAAATATATAATGATATTGTTGTAGCTGATTGTTAAACGTATTAAATAAATAACAATTGTTTTCTTCTTCAAATTTTCGAACGCAAAGGAATACAGCTATTAAGTAAAATCCATCTTGATACTATAAACACATAGTGTCTACTGTCAATAAAATAAAAGAAATGAAATCTGACCAGAGAGAAATGTGTATATGGTATATTAAGCTTTTAACTTTCCTTATTCAATGTTGTTAGTATTAGTTTATGGCTGTTTATCTAAACTGTACAAATTGTGAATAAAGACAGTGTAGATTTTCCTTCCAGTTCTATATAGCGTTTATATACGAAACTTAATAAAAAGGGTCCCTATTGGCAAATACATTGGCGTTTTGATACACAGCTAGGGACCAATAAGGTCGGATGTAGACATAGTGGACAAAAGCACCAAACTTTTTGCAGTCTATCTTGACAATTAAAAAGGGTCACAGATCATTTTTAGCACATTTAAAAATGAAGTCATCCAAATGCTTAAAGACGGCAATATATTCTTCGTTATGTCTTAACACAAATAACATTTACACGGAACTGTTGTATTTTATTTTGGCTTATATTTAAGCTCTCTTTTTAGAATATTAAATTCCCCATTCGCCTTAGTTACTATTTTCACCACATTGTAAAAAAATGCTTAAATATAGCCATACTTTCTTAATTCTGGCTTAACCCAGAGACCATTTACACAGGTTTTTTTTATTTTTGGCTTAGATTTAAGCTTGTCTTTAGTATAATAAATGTTCACCTCCACCCAAGCCCACCCCGCTGTTACTATTGTTTGAACATTAGCACATTTCAAAATGGCCGCCATCCAAATGCTTAAAGATGACAATATATTCTTAATTATGTATTACATGTAATCCAAAGAATGTTTTATTTAATGTTAGGCTTACATTTAAGCTCTTCTATAATATATTAAATGTTTCCCTACAAAACCCATGTTACTCTTTTTAGCACATTGCAAAATGGCCGCCATCTAAAAGACACGAACAAGTTTTGTTTTATGCTTTGATTAAAGATCCTGTATAATATATGTGTTATTAAGACTCTTGCGTAGTATATTTTCTAGACTGCATTCTATACACCTATGGTGTTAGTATCCACCCACATATTTACAGAACATAAGGGCAGTGGACTTCAAGTTGCCCACACCCATACCTATACATACCGTACATATGAAGTAGTACATAAGCGTATTCAGAACAAAGAGTAAGTGGTCTCAAAGTACCCACTCCAATACAGATACAGGACATTACCTTTCATGATACATGTATTAATATACCCCACGTATTGTGGTAGAGGCAAACTCACTCCATTTTCCCTGGGAACAACCAGTACCACATCCGGAAGACAACCAAACAGATACAGACCATACCTGAAACGTTAACATGTAAGAATGCCCACGTAGTGCACGTAACATTGATGCAGAAGGCTTCAAGTTGTCCACACATACGTATTTTACAGAACGTAGAGGTAGTGGGGGTCAGGCTACCCACACTACTACAAGTACTTGTCATACCAGTCTTTTTACGAGGAAGTATATACCCACGTGTTGTACAGAAGAATATAGTGGTAGTGGGCTTCAAGTTGACCACACTGAAATAGCTAGATACATGCCTGTCTTCTTAACACGTATGTATATATTGTGGCATGGCATCCGTGGATCAATATTGTTGATGTGTTTATATTGATACTGTTTCCTAATGATATTTCTATCACTTGACAGAATTATTGTTTGTTTATATGTGTACATGGGACTGTTAAAATATCCATGGTATTTCCTGTGTAGCTTTACAGTTATAAGTTCATAGAAGTGTGAACCATATTACTTTAATAATCACTAGATAATTATTATTAAATAGGAATATTCCGCTGGGACAAGGATATGGATAAGTGTTTAGTAATACACATGAACTTTCGTCACAGTTTGTGGGTGGGGGATGTTTAACTCGAGATGCATATGCACTAAATCATATATGCTTGTGTTGCGGTTGTCATGTAGAATTGAACTGTAATAATAATAATCCATGTCATCGGCCTATAAAGTTGGAATGCTTGATAAAAGTACATTGGGAAATCCGTTATTTCAAATCCACGATCTACTGAATCTTTGGTTGCGGGAATTGACCATTGAAATCCGCGCAAATCTGGACGGATGATTCTGATTGGTTCAGGTCGCCTATCAGTCGGACGAAATTTCGGTCCAAACTCGATTGTGCCTAGCCGTACCGGGATTCGCTAATGGTTATCCAGGCGGAGAGATATAATCCTTAGAATCGCACACACACACATTCAAACACACACATGCCTTCTGATTATCAAGGACTCACAAATGCAGACTGTCGCAAGATGACCATAGTGGTTGGGACTAACTCAGGAAAGAATCAATGACGGTGAATGCATTTACATAAGTTTAATGCAACTTTTAAAATATGTTAAATATATATACAATTTTCAAGAAAAACAAACGAATACACAGATCAAATATGAAAAAGACTGTTCTCATTAACGTATAAGACGTTCGTAGTATTATCACAATTCGATTTATGCTCCTATGAGAACCTGACCTTTTTCCAGGTACGGGGACCGTCTCCACCGCTCGTTACGTTATGCGTTCATTCCCGATGAATCACCTAGAGTGCCTACACACCCTAAAGGCTTAGCTCCACTCCGGGAGGCTTAGGCTGTAATAATACATACTTTTAGATGTCGGTTCAATAACACAACAATCGTATACAATTATCAGTACACAAACAAATCCAAATCAGTATCTAGTACATATATGTGAGCCACGCTCTAGTTATGATGTGTAGCAATTCTCAACGTATTCTCAATACCATGTATACTCATCTGCATATATACAAGTATAGCACCTCACCATTAACCACCGTTAACCAATGCACCTAATATGCACCGTTATCAATTTAAACTTGTATTAAAATTAATGAGTTATACACATATGAATATATAAATGCATGTCCTCTCAACGTTAACTAATGCACCTACTATACAACGTTATAAAATTCATATCGATCAATTAATGATCGACTACAATAATTATATCTAATAAAGTTAACTTCAGAAGCCTATGCTAGTTGTATCAAGTTAATGTTTGAGAAACATAAAAGCTAGCCGGATGTAGCAACATCGCAAAACAAGATGGCGACGCCCACTAAATACAAATGTACGATCAAATTTCATAAAATAAATACTGACCACATATTGCCTGTGAATTTCCCCCTTTCCAACTTCTGCTCCAAACAAAGCAACTTTCAATCAATCCTGGTCATGACTGGAGAACAATCCATTTTATAAACAACTTTCCGCCCAAACCCTCATTTTCCACGTTCATTCCGTGACAAACGTGGCAACAGACGCAATTTATATATCTACACGAAAGGACTCTCACACTTTTGCCCTTTAGAGAGATAGATTGTAAAATACCGATACTTTTACATGCATTAACTCACATAAATTATAAACTTACTGAACGGCCCTGCCGTACTCCTTCTACCGGAACTATAAAATTGCTCGCTTTTCCGTGGTACATAAAGATATCATGCAACTGGTGAATTTGTTTCAACCGAACAATGGATTAGCATGTGACTGACAGATGTCGCCAAGTGCTTACAAGAGCTATTTACGACCAATACGCTCTACTCGAGATTATTTTGTGACACAGACTCTCTCTTTGTCTATCTCGAAATTGACTGGGGTTTAATCTATCTAGGTGTCTTTTTTATACAATTATATTAATAAATCGGTCACACTTCTGTACACATAATTTAATGAGCAAAAGAACGATAGAAATGTGTGCTCGTTTTGAATTACAGTGATAAATTCATTGAAAAAAAGCTACGAATTGTGTTCTTTTAGTTTTCCAACTAAATACAGTTATCACACTAGATCTACCATTATTTCAGAAATTCTTCCACTCGGCATATGGTACATGTAAATAATCATGCGACTTCACAAATAGGGGGACGCCACAATACCCAAGTAGTTTACGAAACAAAGAATCAGTGGGCTTCAAGTTGCCCATACCCAAACAGATACAGACCATAAATGTCATGTTAACACGTAAGCATATCCAAGTATTTTACAGAACATAGATGCAGAAGGCTTCAGGTTGAGCACACCTACGTATTGTACAGAACGTTAAGGCAGCCGTACCTGTCATGTTACTTGACAGTATATACCCACGTATTATATAAAATATCATAGAGGCTGTGGGCTTCAAGTTGCTCACACCCAATCAGATACGGGAAATATCTGTCATGTAAGAATAACCACGTGTTGTACGAAACATAGATTCAGAAGTTTTCAATTTACCCACACATATGTATTGAACAGAACGTAGGTGCAGGGATTTCAAGCTACCCATACAGATACAGGTCATACCTGTCATTTTACACGTAGAAATATATATAGCAACATATTTTAAGGAATATAGATGCATAAGGCGTAAACCGTCCAGACCAAAGCGGGCACAGGCCATACCTGACATGTTACACTTAAGCATACCTACCTATTGTATAAAACAAAGAGAAAGCGGGCTTCAACTTACCTACACACAAACAAATACATGTCATACTTGTCGTGTTACATGTAAGTATATGCCCAAGAAGTGTAAAGAACATACTTATAGATGCAGAAGGTGTTTAGTTTCCCACACTCATCCACATACAAGACATGCCTGGCATGGTACATGTAAGACCGCAACCACATATTGGAAAAAACATAGAAAATGTGGGCTTCAAGTTACTCACACTTATAAAGTTACAGGACATTCCTGCCAGTCCTGTCAAATTACATGTTTGCCCACACACGCGTAGTGTATGCAGCATATAATCAGAAGGCTTCAAGTGGCCTATACTCATACAGATACGGGTCATACATGTCAAGTTACACATACGCATATGCGCATGTATTGTACAGAACATAGTTCCAGAACTATTCAGGAATCCTATACTCATACATATTCATACATATACATGCTTTACGTATCATGTTACACCACATATTGTACTGAATATTGATAAAATGGGATTAAAGCCATCAACACTCCTACAGTTACAGTCCATACCTTTCATGTGACACTTAAGTATACACCCACGTAGTGTCAGAAGGCTTCAAGCTACTCAAACTCATACCGCTACAGGTCATACCTGCCATTTTACACGTATATATACACCAACGAATTGCAAAGAACGTAGCGAGCTTCAAATTACCAACTCCCACACAGATGAAGGCCGTACCTGTCATAGTACACGTAAGACCAAACCTACAGACTCAGCATATTTAAATATACACACACGCATACATATACAGGCCATATATGAAATGATACCCGCAAGACCACGTCCAGGTTGGTTTATACCTCATGCCCTCAGTTTTAGTTCATTTTTTACTGTTTTATCTATTTTTGTTTTTTCCAAAAGACCCATACTGGCCTTATCCCTTTTTGTATTCATTATTTCATGGAGGGTATCATTATACTTAAATGGGTAAATAAAATAATGAATAAACGTTTATCGAATTATTCCAGAAATTAGCAGTTTTAGTTATTTTTCCAAATTTGACCCCAAATATTGCATTTAAGGACCTACGAACCTTTTAGGACCATTCTAAAAATACTGATAATTCTAATTATAAAACCCATCTGAGAACAGTTTTGTTCTTCTTTCCGTCGTGTCTAGATTGGCTTCAAAATTCTGGGTATTGATCCCTAGCTAAAACCCTACACTGAGAAATAAGAAAACATCATCTGAATTTTAGTTATTCCCCGCCTTGAGGGATATTAATTTGGCGTTGTCCGTCCGTCCGTCCTTCCGCCCGTCCGCCCGTAGCCATATATTCATAACTGAAGGTTGGATTTTCATTACACTTGTCCTGATAGTGGGATGAGACGCGGCTATTTTGTTTCCAGAATCGCCCCAGTAACGCCGGAGTTATTGACCTTTCATTGATAAAAATTGCTTAATTCTGTCCGTCCAAAGCCATATCTTGATATCAGTTTGTTTGATTCTCATCGAACTTGATTATTATGTTTATCCCAATAATGGCATGTGACGCGGCACATTTATTTCGGAAGCGTCCTAGTAATGCCGGAGTTGTTGCCGTTAATTTGATAAATGTCCCCTTGAATTATTCTGGTCGTGAGTTTAAATCTCAATGGAGGCATATATATATATATATATACATGTATATTCATATCTGTATAATCTTTCAAAAGGAAAGTTAATTCAATATTAAATAAATAGTAACTCTTCTTCAAATTTTCGAACATTTGTTCTTTTTCAAGAAAAAGCACAGAAATACAACTTTTAAGTAAAATCTATCTTGTTGTTTAAATGGCTGACGTTATGATGAAAAATATACCATAACGACGTCACGTCATATCCTGTATGACGTTAGGTAAATTTCGCGTACCACTCCTTCTAATTTAACAAAAACCGATTTCATGTAAACTATACACTAACTATTCATATAAGTAATGAATTCAATTTAAAATTGTCTCTCGGTATTCTTTAAAGAATACTCTATAAATTCATTTCATAAATAGTTATATAAAATTAAATTGTGTTTTTCACTTATTCCTGTCAGTTAATAGTTTATCTTGATGTTGCAGCCTCTGGGAAATTGTGTGTCTAGTTTTTTTATCCACTTATCTTCTATCATGTGTCTATATGTTCGACCTTCACCGTAAACTCGCTGTAATACCGTTACTCCCACGTCTATGTCTTTATGACCCTGAAAATGTTTCATTATGGGTTTGTCTGTCTGCTGGCGTATATCTCTGAGGTGTTCTTCTATCCTCTCCCGTAGTGACCTTTCAGTCTCACCAACATATACCGTTACACAACAACGTTTACATCTTAAACTATGGACTAGATTTCTGTCTGTCCATCTCTGGAACTTAGCTGTAGGGTAGCTTCTACTTAATCTGGTATCCGTAATATATGCTACAGACTATGCATGAGCATTGATTTGTTTCTGTTCTGCATGTTATCACATGATTTGTTTTTTGGTGGACTAATACATCACACAGGTGCTTGTCTCTGCGATACGCTAGTAAGGGTGTGTCTTCAAATACTTGGGTCATTCTGTCCGATCGATGCAAGACCGAAAAATATTTTTTGGATCATATGGATCTTAGGTAATTGTCTTGAAAATGTTAATACCATAGGCACCCTATTATTCTTTTTTCTCGAAGTCTCTCTAAAAGCTCAATCCTGTCTAAGTTGTCTACCTTCAAGAGTTGACTCTCTATCATTTTCCCACTATAGCCGCGTTTTCTAAGCTGTAGTTTAAGTTCATGCCTATGTTTCAAGTAATCTGCTTCTCTCTAACATATTCTTTTCAATCTTAGTCCAAGACCATAGGCAAGACCTGTTTTTGTATTCGGGGGATGACATGAACTACTGTGTAAGTATATTTGTTTGTCCGTTGGTTTTTTGTACAAGCTTGTATAAATTAAACCATTTTCAAGTTTGACCCAGGTGTCCAGAAACTCAATTGCTGAAGTACTATACCTTAATTCTATTTTAATATTATCATGTATGTCATTGGCAAATGCAGTTAATTTTTGTAGAGACTGTAAAGTTCCAGTCCATATACCAAAACCGTCATCTATAACCTTTTATAAAAATAGGGCGTATTGTGACAGGACATCATCTTCTCATCCCATGTTCTCATATAACAGCAAGCATAGTTCTTTCCTAACCTTGAACCTATAGCCACTCCCTCGGTTTGTACATAGTGCTTTGTTCCTAGGCTGAACTTTTTATTCTCTAAAACCACCTGTATCATCTTTAGCACTCCATCTGTTGGTATCACCGGATTAGTTCTACTATCTAAGGCTTCTTTACAGGCTTCTAGACCTTCTTTCTTTGGTATTGAGGCGTACAGTTTACACACGTCAAAACAAAACAGGACAGCGTTGTCTGGTATTGGCCCTTCGATCTCTCTGAGTTTATTTAAGAAATCTGTTGTATCACGTATATAGCTCGGGGAGTTCATAACAAACTCATTAAGTTCAAACTCTGCCACCTCTGCCATTTTCTCTGTCGGAGAATTTATACCATTCACTATTGTTCTCATAGGGGCCCCTAATTTATGCAATTTCGGATTTCCTTTCAACGTACTTGTTTTGGGGTATCTTGGTAAAAGGTACATCTTCATGTCTTTTGATATGGCACCTTCCCTAAACATCTTGTTAACAAGTTTCTTTACTTCTTTCGTTGAAGAGGCTGTTGTATCCCCATCAGCCTCTCTGTAAGAATCACTGACATTCATATCTTTGTCTAGGCTTTCCATATAATTCTCCTTATCTAACACTACTACTCAAGAGCCCTTGTCCGCTGGTCGGATCACAATGTTTTTGTTGTGTAAAAGGGACTTACATGCCTCTTCTTCATCTTGGGAAATGTTCAATTTACATAACATCTTTAAACTGCTCACGATAGCATTCTTCACCAATTCAATGTAAAGCTCTAGCCACATATCCCTGCCTTTGCTTGGGGTAAAACTACTTTTTTTCGGAAGTTTTAATCTTTCTTGCAAGTCAGTCCTGCCTTTCGAATTCTTATCTTCCTGGTCATAAAAGAATTCCCGCAACCTCATTCTCCTCTCCCATTCTGCCAAATCAGACAATATTTTGATTTTGTCTATTTTCTTACTGTCAGGGATGAATTTTAAACCAGGCGAAAGTAATTTTATTTCTGCCTGTGATAATTCATAAGAAGATTTATTTGTCACTACACTTTCAACAAAATGATTGACTCTATCAGTATTGCGAACAATCCCATTTTTGTTAGGATTGATCTGGCCTTCATTGTTTTGTATCAAATGTGGTTCCCCTTTCCGTAACTTCCAAAAATGTATTCTTTCCCCTTTTCCAATTTGTTTCTCTTTGAAATGTATCTACTTTCGAGTCAATAATCCCATACTTATCTTCTTGTGGTTTTTCTGATTGCTATTGTTCACCATTCACTTGCTGTCGCTCCATATAACTAACTGCTTCGTAGTTAGTTAACTCCGACTTTTTAGTTCCACGTTTAACGTCGTTATGGTATATTTTTCATCATAACGTCAGCCACTTAAACAACAAGATGGATTTTACTTAAAAGTTGTATTTCCGTGCTTTTTCCTTGAAAAAGAACAAGTGTTCGAAAATTTGAAGAAGAGTTACTATTTATTTAATATATATATTTATTGTATACTTTCATATTGTCCCGTTTAGTTTGCATTGAGCTAAGCGTGCACTATTCTACGATATTGCACGCATTGATATTGCACGGGAACTTTTGCTCGTGCTTGCTAAGAGCCGCGAAATAGAAATAAGGAACTACTTTCAAATAAAAATAACGGAATCCTTCCTATAGTGTCAACAAAAAATTACGAGTTTTTTTACAACCTTTTATGGCAAAAATTGATAAAATAATTCAAATGGTCACTCACGCACTGTTTTTAACGTTATCGAATGGTAAACTAACTTCAGAAAATCCCTTGATGTTTTTAATGACGTCATCCGACGTCGACGTCGTTTTGAAACTGAATGGCAAGATAGGAATTCCATCAAAAGCTATAAAAAAATAACACAGATACAATGAAAAGTAATAGTCATACAATTAACATTGATCAAAAACAATATGAAAGTATACAATAAAAAGGTTATTGAATTTGTATGGCTAAATATTACTTAGAACTCGTTGTTTTGGCGCAGGACGACTCGGAAGCTCGTCGTCCTTTGCCAAAACAACTCGTTCCAAGTAATATTAAGCCATACAAATGCAATGACCTATAATATATTTATTATTTTTAAAAAAAAAAAATTCATAAGAAAACTTGGTTCGTGGGTTCAATTTTTTATTTTATTTATTCATGTATTTTTCTAAAAAAGAATTAAGTTTTCTATTTTTGTTACGTTTTTAACTTTTTTTTTCTCGTAAGAAACCTTGGTTGATGGGGTCAATTCTTTTTTAATTGGGAGCTTAGGGTCCCTTGTTGGATCAGTTTTGTTCAAATGGTGACCCTGGGGTTAAATTTGGTCACAGTTTTATATAGACTTATATATAGGGACATTTTAAAAAATCTTCTTCTATGAAACTACACGAGTCAATATTTTATACTCAGCTTATGGTCCTCTACCAAGTTTATTGAATGGTGACCCCACCCCAGGGGTCACACGTTTTAGATAGATTTATATAGTGAAAAACTTAAAAAACTTCTTCTCTGAAATTACAAGAGCCAACAGTTTAATATTTTGTATTTACACTTATATGTAGCTTATGGTCCTCTACCAAGTTTGTTCCAATGGTGACCTTGGGTCAAATTTGGCCCCACCCCTGGGTCACCTTCAAACTTGGTTTGCGTGTTTATATTAACGAAAATTTGATTAGTTTTAAAGCTAGCCAAACTCGTACATACCTCCCCCTATATCTTGGTAATTGAAGACACTTTACAGTTTGATACTGCCATATCTGACACGCAATCCTTCTATCCCCGCCCCCACCCCCACCCCCACACCCCACCCCACCATGGACACCATATAGTAAGTAGAGCGATACATGCCCTCTTGGGCCTCTTGTTTGATTTTCATTAAACTTGATTATAATGTTTATCCCGATAGTGGTATGTGACGCGGCAAATTTATTTCAAAATCGTCATAGTAACACCGCAAATATTGCCCTTCAATTGATAAAAAATACTTTTTAAATGTTTTTTCATGAATAATAATTTTAATGAATATTGAGCTCTGCTCAGCCGGGGCTAAGGGGCGTGAACCCTTATCAACCATATTTCATTACCGTTCATTGACAGTCTCAATCAAACCGAGACTGCGGTATTTCGAAAATATCGTGTTAGTCCGTTTCCAAAGGTCCATTATCATACTCTTTTAACAATTGATAATGGATGTTAATATAACTTGGCAATTAGTGATAACAACTAATTGGTGTGTCACTCAAAGGTCAATGCCACACTTACAAGCCAATGCCTCGTTATGATCTATAAGTCGGTGTACAACACATGTTATACTTTAGTTGAATTAAGGATAAGTAATGTATTTTTTACTGATGAGGAAAAAGGCATCTATAGGAATGACATAATACACAAAAATGTACTACATTATACTTCATATTTTAAAGTCAGTGTTTATATAATACTGTTCGACTTTGAAAACGCATATTGTATCATTTCTAAATGTTATCGCTTTTGTGGAACTTTGAAAACAGTATTCCTCTTACAGATTTTATTTTCGTACATTGTGATTTGAATGATAGAAAGCTGACAAATAGGCTATGAAAATACATTCTAATTAATACCGATATCGTTTTTAAAGTCGTTCAATATATATAAACTTTTACATTTTACTGCATTATACCGTATTGCACCCGATTCTGTTTTGATGATTATGCATAAACTTTGCAAACAACATTTAAAATTATGCTATTTGGTAGAAAAAATATAAGGATGTGTTATTCATATTAAAAAAATGTGCTTGTCATTTTATTGTTGAGACTGTATTAGTCATTACATTGTATGCCAATTAAACCACTTAAGTGTTCATTCGTCTATGTACAAGTATATTTTCTGTCGCGATTCGTAATCCTCTCATTGACTTCCTTTTTCCGACTAGTAATATAAATAGTGATGGAACTGCATGTCATAAAAGACGATTAAATTGTTTTACACAGATGGATATTACTAAGACAAATAACAAATGTTAAAATGTGCGGGAAATATATCTTATTAGCTGCTCTTGCAGTACTAACTTTGCAGATTCAGTATGCACGTAAGTAAACATATCTTTCTGCACTTAATTTAATTAGTTAAATATTAGCATCGTCTCTATGTTTTTTTATTGATATATATGAATCTTGGACACTAGAACATGTTTTAAGTCATATTAAATGAGCTTATCATTGAACGATAGTTTCATTATCCCAGATACGTCGTGTTCGTACAACCTGATATGACACATGATGTGCAATCCGTTTTTTCCCGCACAGGTTATCACCCGCGGTTTGCGGGTGAATCACGGGTGATAACCTGTGCAGGATGACATCCCGGAAGTAAGTGACGTCAATAACCGTTAATTATATTACATCATTAACGTGCAAGCCTTTTTAACGTCCGTTTAACGTTCATTCCCGTTAAAATGGATGCAGGGGAAAATACGTTAAAATCTCTGGCCATTTTTATCGAGTTCACGGCAAAAAATGTGTCAACAATTCAGGTATATTTTTGTTTCATTAATTTCTTATTTAACAAATAATTTTCTACTGAAGTGCACATCCTTCTACATAATGAGGTCTTTCTTCTGTCCCAACGGTATTTCGATTCAGTAAGTAGTTTCTGACATTAGACCTTCCAAATGGTCACGGTCATGTACGCTTTCTTTCATTTCCGATACTTTGGGAGGGCTAATATAAGAAAGTCTATATGAATTGAAATAACATTTGCGGTGGAGGACAATGACCATTTTTTAGGGTTATGCGCTTATTAAAATAAAACGTTAAATACAAAGAAAGTAATTACATACCTGAATTGTTAATAATAAATTTCCGAAATCGATAAAGAAACTTATAAAATAAAAATAAAGAGTTTGTTCTTTACCAGTACTCAGTATTTCAGTACTCAGTAATAGATAATGAATATATTTACAACTCTTCACTTTCGGTTATAACACCTGATAGATCTATACATATTTTAAAATAATATTTTTTGTGTGTGTAGATTAATGATAAATAAATTAAACTATCCTTTTCCCACACCAATACCCCGACCCTACGGACCTCGGTTTTGATATTGTATTATCGGGAGGATATCAGGTGTGATATGGAAAAAGGACAGTGCTAATTTATACATATCATCCTCCATGATAAGGACTGTTTTTGTTCTGAACTCAATTGTTATTTTTATTTCAGGTCTCTAGTTAATTAGGAACTGTGCAATTAATTGAGTGTTTCGTATGTCTGAAATGGCAAAATAGAATAACATAAAGAGTGTAAAAACATATTTATTTATAAATCAAGTCAAATTTAATTGAATGGCATGTTGTGTAGCGACTCATCAACACAATATATGTCTTTACACTCGTCCTAGAGAGATGGAAAGCATAGATAGGAATCTGGGAAAGCGCCCTAATCGTATTGTAAAATATATTGCTATATGGTTATTTAACTTGTTCGGAGATAGACTCCAATTCATGGGATAGAATGTAATACACGAAACTGCCCGGTTGACGTCCTCTTCCGACGGAGGCTAAAAGAAAGTGTCTTTCCCAAGAACATCCTGATGAATTTCAGAGCCGCCGCTGAAACTTGAACCAGGGATTTCACGTCCACCGTGCTATTCACTGGGCTACGCCACGCCAGTGAAGTCGAATTACGAATAGTATTCTCCGAATGTAGAATACCATTATTATATACGGATCGTTACATATATACGAACACGCTATTGTTTGGGACGCTTGCTTCAGCAAAAGTTGTTTGTGGACTTTTCAGAAAAAAATCATCTTTTACCTATATAAAAAAAGTATGATAATGGACCTTTGGAAACGGCTGAGCACGACACATACGAAATATTGCAGTCTCGGTTTGATTGAGACTGTTCATGAGCGGTAGTGAAATATGCAGTTGAATATCAGTGAAACAGACTTTTTAGGGATAATTAAAAATGCCTTTATTTTCAAAATCAGTTTTTGATGGGCATTTTCAATGCAAAGCTCTGCTGCAGGAATCTTTTTTTATTTATTTTAGAAATTTTATCCGAAAAAGGTTTTAAATTGTTGGATATTCGTATATTAAGACACCTTGAAATTTATACAGAAAAATATGAAGGCTTAATGAAGTTATTTGAAATTTCTTAATTTTCTACTGTCCTACCAACAAGGAGATTACATGGGAAAAATTATTTGGGCTGTAAACTATTTATTTCTCACCCAATTGTGAAAACTAAGATATTTTTATTTACCACTAAAAATACCAGTTCTAATCATCTACCAGTTCAACTCATCTACGTATTACTTAAATTTCTCAAGCTACTGCAGAAAGCATTTGGCTGAAACAAGTGCCCCGATAAATAGTGTTATAATCAATTAGTGTGTTTTTCGAACTTGCTTTGGATCGTTCTCTTGGTAACTGTAACAGTTTTTTTCAAAATACATGTAGAAATAAAGCATTTTACTTCAACTAAGAATATCTCCCTAAACGACCATATAAAGCGCGTTAGTATTTGTTATAATGGGTCAGTACATATATAACACATTTTGAAGCTTGTTGACATATACAGTTTAAGCAATATATACATTGACTGTCTTCAACTAAGTTGAACGTATTTTGTGGAATATTCATTTTTAAAATTTCGTTTCATCCCAACAAGACAATTTATCCTGGTTAGGGTCAAGTGATCTGTGTTTTCCTCGTATATTTTCACTTCCTTATATATGATAGTGCGGTCAACTGTTATGAAGGTTTAAGTAATCAAGAACTGTTATATGTGCTATTGTTTGTATGTAAGATAGTAGTACATGTAGTATCATAACACAGTATTGATCATAGATACGTATATTTGCGTCTCTTGGTACTGCAATGGTAACACTTTAAATACAACAAGCTACACTCGGTTTACTATTCATCTAGATGAGAGGATTTGTGGTTAGAGAACCTGATTACATTTTTTCAGGCATGAACACCGTCATTCACAAACTATACTGACGAGATAAAGAAACGCCTCATCGGGAATTTCCGCTATATATTGTATATACCGCACACTTAATGCCACATAATATTCCAAAGAAATCCCAAGATGTTTTGTAAAACAAAGTTGCAGTTGGTTAGAGAAAGGACATAACTGTGATGTTGTAGACGTTTTAATCACAGTACACTTTATAACAAGAAATTCATAAATATTGAAGTTCCTCTTTGAAAATTGACTATTTTAGTACTGTATTTAACGTAAAGAGTTTGCAGAAATTTGCATCCTCAGTTTGCTCACATGCTTGAGCCAAACAGATACTCTGCCAATAATCAAACTTTGAAGAAATACTATTTGCTGTGTTTTGTGTTGTTTTAGTATTTTATCCGAAAAGAAAGGTCTTACGTAGCCATATACCATTCGATTAACAGCAGCATAGTGTACATACAATATATAGCGGAAATTCCCGATGAGGCGTTTCTTTATCTCGTCAGTATATATTCGGATTGGTACTTAATAGATAAACGACATATGATAACATTTTTAAGTCGGAAAATGACGTAGAACAAAAAGAGTGTCCAACAGTGCATACACGTGTATAAAACATTTTCAAATATCTAACTTCAAGTGGGAACTAAATCTAAAAAATCAACAATTAGTTAATACAACTGTTCAAGTCATGTTCAACTATGATGAAATAATACTAACAGTTCATTACTGCTGGGATGAAAATTGACATAGATCCCTGATTACTGTAAACATGTTTTGTGTTCGGTTTATTTTGCATTCAAACATGGAAGTGTTAATTATTATGTTTTTACTGCACGATGCACTTTTTTAAAATTCGTTTAGCTATACCCATACGTTCTATATGTAACAGGATTTTTTCAACTCGACGTAGCTTTACATATATTATAATTGTATAATACATTCTTAGATATTCCAGTTCATTTAAAAAAACAAAAACACAACCTAACTACTAACATGATGGTTCAACCAATGATATTATGATAATCTATAATAATTTAATGTAATGATAATTATCCAACATCAGTGTTACTGTTTAATGAATTAGATAAAACGTTATACACCAGAAATAACCTTAATTAATATGTATCATTACACTTATGCATATCACTACACATAGCCTAATTCCACAAAGGTTTCAGAGTAAAAGTCGTATTTACACGTTAGGCGACCAATAACGTTTTCTGTTTCCGTAATTGTTGTCACGTGAGTACTCACTACAACGTGGCCTGTCAGATGTTCCTTTTTCTTATTATTTTAGTTGACGTTTTACGTGTTCCCTATTTTAAAAAGAAAATGTCCACTATAAATTGTTTACCAATAGACTGAACCGGTTTAAACATACAGCGGCTCCTTTTGTCACTGACAGTTCCAAGGTGATATATGCAATCCCATTGCCAACTCACACTTTGCTTTTGAACGTTTATATTTAAATGTAATTATTGCTCTAAACGGTTGCTTACACTTCCTTCCCTTTTAACAGTTGCATTTACATTCTGTATTCGTTTACTGGATTTTAGATTTTAAGGCATGCAGCAATATAAGTATTATAAGAATAACCATTTATCATGTTTATGAAGGTATTGTCCTAAGTAAGTAAGTATCTTAATAAAATGATAGAACAGTTTTGTATTCATGCATTTTGTATTAACCCGGAATTGGAATGTAAACTGTAAACAAAATAAGTTCACGAGCCCAACTTGTCATTGTATTTAATAAGAATTGTTTGACATCAGCATTTACTGTTTACTATTTATAACGACGTGCTTGTAGATTCAGAATGTAGTTTTGACGGAAATGGGAATCCAAGAGTCGGCTCTGGCTGTGAGTACACATGTCATTGTAAAAAAGCAAAAGAACAGTGTGATGACGTCACTGGACATTGTACTTCCGGGTGTGCTGATGGTTGGATGGGACCAGGATGTCAGTACAGTATGCATGATTATCATAATTTCCACATTTAACAAATGCATTACAGTTCCTGAGCTCGTCTCGTTTATTGTGCTAGCTTTATGATGATAAACAACTAACGAATATTAATTTCTTATACAGCTGTCGCATTAAAAATGATTAAATGCAAAATTGATGTCACCTAAAACAGGAACACAATGTCCCACCAATATGTGTTGACCAATAACGCATATGTTGGTTTATTTGTAAAATAATATGTCACTAGGCAGACCGTTGAAACTTTTTAATTTTATGTTTTTTAAATTTTAAGATGACACCCTGCATCTGTCGTTACGATGACAATACTTTTAACATTAATATGTTTTATAAAACAAATATCAACATAAGTTGTCTCCGAATTCCAAACATATTACTTTAAATTATAACTACGTGATTTCAATTACAATGTTTCAATATATCTTAGGCTATATATGACGGTCGAATTTCAGTGGTGGAGGATGATCTGGGTAGAATCAGTAGTAATCATTGCAAAATGACAAATATAAAAGAAAAGTGTAGTCCCTATACAACCCTCAATACTAGACATGCACACAACATTTTTCACTTGTGTCAATACATGGAATATAAGATATTCATACCTAACTGAGCATGTCAATACACTATAAAATAATACATTGTGAAGCTTGGTACGAAAACTTCCATGTATTTTAAAGAAGATTCTCAGTACAAACGAATACCATAAACATGTTTAAGTTGTACGCATACATATCATCAACGAAAGAAACCTACAACAGCAGGTAAAAAGGAAACAGTGTGTTGGTTATGTTTATTTACATTACCTTCTTATCTTGATATGTACATTTCAAATTGAGCAGTTGTGAAATAATATCGAAGGCAATTCAAACTGTCTCCAGATATACATGTACATTTCATGATTGATCTGTTAATATTTGCATTACCTGTGATATTTATTAATTAATGCATGTATTACTTTTAGGAGATCTTGCATTTAAGGAGAATACTAGGCACATAGATAACACCTCCCCACATAAGTATGCTTATCTTGCAAACGATGGTAACCAAACAACATGCAGCAGGACAGCTGAGCCGAATTCAAAATTGGCCAATCGTCGACGTACTGAACCATGGTGGAGATTATGGATGATTGACATGAAATTTATACAAGGCCTTGTTATCACTACGGAATCTGGAGCGGAACGTAAGATTATTTTACAAAATATTCAGAAGAGGGATGATGGAGAATATAGTGTTCATCTTACATATGTATGTGTTGTTCATTTTAGATTTGAATATCAATTTATATAGCTAGCCAGTTGTTTCGTCAAAGTTTGACAAATTAAACCCATCTTGTTATTTTACTTTATACCGTATCAATGCCGCATACAGTTTCATTTACATAAAACTGCTTAGAAATATATTTCTGGATAAAACTGTTAAGAAATTGTTTCTCTCATAGGTCATGTCTGGGGTTTAAATAGTAACATTTTTATTAGGAAAAGTAGACTACATGAATTGTATGAACTCGCATGATGTTATAGATCAGTATTTTATAGATTGTCTTACCCTTATTTGAATGCATTTCTCTGTATATGTAACGAATTAATATCCTGATTTAATAGTTAATATTAAGACTTAATTTGATCTTCAATTAATTAGTTATTAACAAAATATTCAGTAGTTTACGTAAACAGACATATAAGAAGCAAACGTAGATATTCATATTTTATTAAAGATATATTTTATAGAACAATGCAACGCAAGAACAATCTGCCGTGTGATCTAGAGAAAAGGGAAATCAAAATATAGACTGCTGTTTTATTTTTTAGTTTTATTTTCATAACTCATACACCTCCTTTTCCAGTATATGTATTAAAAGTGAGTAATTTATCGGTATAAACATCATGTGGCCTTTGTAATGTCAATATATTTTAAAAACTTTCAACTGTTTCCTTGGAAATTTCAGGGAATTGAAAAGTACGTTTCAGAAGACGTTGTGCTATCACAGAATGATTTAAGTTTGTCGAATTCTGAGATGTTAATTGGTTCTTTTATATTTGAAGCCACAGAAAAATAATAATATTAAATTCATTCGCAATATCACTGCCATCTCACGGATCGTAGGATGCTAAAATAGTTCCATGAAACAATCCAAAGTTTCTAGTTTGCATGTTTTTTCCAAAGATTAGTTGTTATTTATTTGGAGAGTATGAGCACAGAGGGTAGGTTTCGATATGTTTTTGGCATATGTTTATTTCATAAAATAAAATACGCATAGTGTGAATGAATGACGAGAAATGTTGAAAAACTGAATGGGTGTTTTGTTCCAGATATGGGACCATTTGCGAGCCAAATGTGTGTCATTCGCAGAATTAAAGTGTATTAAAGCGAACGAATTTTGCTGAATTTGTAACTGATCTCCAAAAATATTTTTTTTTGCATTGTGTTCAATGGGCTGATTTTCACCGGTCTGTCACCTAGATGGACAAAATTTGTTTTCTTAATAATGGAAATCCAGTTGATATTTTCTAAGAAAGCTTGCATCTGAGTGAGAAAAAAAAATAATGTTGATTTTTTTGAATTTTGCTACAGAACATGTTTTTTTGCAATAAAAATAGAATATGTGTGTTTTAGGGTGAAATTTGGGGGTCCTAGCCATTTTATTAGTTTAAGGTACCGTATGAGAGTAAAATATGAAATTGTACTGGTACTGACATTGTGACATGACGCGACACTAGGAGTCTTTCTTTGTATCAAAAACCTGAGAACCTGTAAATTGTGTACGCGATGATGGATTTACAATCTGAAACTTAAATATACAGACTTTGTGGAGTTCAGCATTTATTTTAGTTGTTTGCTTAACATATCCCACCTATATTTCTTCATTATTTCAGATGTAATCCTTATGCAAAGGCATACAATTGTAATTTAACACATTTATTTGACATTTTGTTAGAGATAATAGTATAATCAACTGAAATATATACTATTCTGGTGTGTGATTCAGTTTATCTTACAGTTTCCCAAAAAAAGAGTATGATAATGGACCTTTGGAAACGGCCGAGCACGACACATACGACATATTGCAGTCTCGGTTTGATTGAGACTGTTCATGAGTGGTAGTGAAATATGCTAGCTACCGCTCACGCCCTCTAGCCCCGGGTTGATCAGAACTCAATATTAATAAAATCAACAGCACAAAATGTTAACCATCCCGAAGATGGCATGCATATGGCGGTGGACATGGAGTTAGCCTTCTTTAATGTATTCCCCATGTCGTACGGCGTATGGTCCCAGTATCTAATAAAATGAAATGCCCCGAAGAAGACTTAATGCATTAGTTGGGTTTAAAACTGCTACAGACATATGGGGTAGATTAGGTTTTGAGTCATTACCTCAATTTGTCTATGTGTTTTTTTCTGGCATTTTATTGCCAAACTTTATACTTTATTGGACATTGTGCTCGTTAATGTGCTCCAAAGTAGCCTTATGGTATATTTTGTGCCTCAAAATAGTTGGAATTTAACAGAATGTCTGTTTCTCCATGAAAAATGAAAAAATGTAATATCTGAGGGATTTTGATATCTGCACCCCACATTATGTGTATATTTTAGTTTGGTATATAGACGGCAATGTTTGAAAAAAAAATAATAAAAATATACCAAATGGTTTAATTATATGGCATTTTTCCAGTTTAGTATAACGTGTCTTGAAATCCTTTGTTTCTTTGCATGCAGGAATTGAACCGGCAATATATCCTTGCAAAAGCATCTCATTTTCCATTTGGTCAACCTTATTGGTTAGTTAGGTGCAAGACTCAGGAAGTACTTCCAGGTCGTAAGATACTAAAATAGTTCCATGAAAAAAAAATGGTTTCTAGTTTGCATGTGTTTTCCCCAAGATTTTTTTTTCATTTATTTGTCATTACGCGGTCCCGCCTTAATTCCATTACATGATGGGAAAGCTTATATTAGCATGATTATATGAGGGATATTTCGACAATAAATCACCTTTAAAATACTTTTCACTGAAAAAAATTACCTATTACATGTTTTAAATTTACAATATGCAGTCTATTTAAGCGAAATTAAGATTTTATTTCATACCCCAGCCAACCCCATTTTCGCTTCTTGGAGAAGGTGTTGGATGGGGAATGAAAGTTAATACTCGGACCACGTAATATAAATCTAACAGGATGCTATAATACATTATGTCTGTTGTCATGAATAGTAAATATTTTACTGTGTTTGTCAGGAATATTTGTTTGGAGAGTATGAGCACAGAGGGTAGGTAGAGATATTGTTTTGACATATGTTTATTTCATAATACGCATGGTGTGAATGAATGACGCGAAATGTTGAAAAACTGAATCAGTGTTTTATTCCAGATAAGGGACCGTTTGCGAGCCAAAAGTGTGTAACTCACAGCATTAAAGTGTATTTAAGCGAACGAATGTTGTGGAACTTGTGACTGATCTCCAAAAATACGTTATTTTTCATTATGTTCAATGGACTGAATTGCACCGGTCTGACACAAATCCTACTCACATCGTAAAGCATATTGTGCCTGACAAAAGCATTCATCACTAAACATGTACAACTTGCATCTTTTCAACATGCATGTTTCAGATAATTTTGTTAGATTCAAAGTATTTGTTGAGGAATCAAAAAACAAAAAAGATCCAACTGGATACGAAAAGCGACATGATTGCTACAACCACGATGGCAAAACATCGCCGAGCTCTACGATGCACGTGACTTGTACGGAGCCGGTGCTTGGCAACCAGGTCAGAATTAAACTCGCATCTAACGAGACGCAGCTGGTTTTATGTGATGTAAAGATAATTGAAGGTACTTTATTGAGTATACATAACTGTATAATTTTCCTTATTAACATAAATAACCTTTTGGTTTGGACGGATACTTCCATGTTACATATAATACATGCATATCTTCTATAAAATGGGATGTTATATGCAATGTTAAGTTTATAGTAAGTAATGTATATATATTTATGTCATAACCGCTATGGAGGAGTGTCGAAACTCCATGTAAAATCATACAGTATAAACGATGACGAAATTGTTAACTGTACTTGCTTTGCAAATATATTAACAAATTACTTGCTTTGCAAATGTATTAACAAATTAAACATGATTTTATGTCTTGCTAATCATTGTTGTTACCTAACTGTGTCAAAACAAACTGTTTAGGACGAAATCTAGCGTATGGCAAGAACGCACTCCAGATATCTGATCATGCAACTACATCAGGTGCCTCGTTAGCCGTTGATGGTGATATGTCAGAGACATCTTGCAGCTTTACGAAAAAGGAACGAAACCCGTGGTGGAGTGTAAATCTTGGTCAGATTTATACAATACACGGTATACGAATTCACAAACTCGGATCAGGTTAGTGTAGTATTGACTCACCGGCATATCATATCACAAGTCAAAATGATTTTCAAAACAACTTGATTGCATTCATGCTATGTGGATTTAATTGCTTTACATTTTGATTCTAAAATGTATTTGTGAAATAGTTTCATATTAATTTCATACACTGATCATAGATTGATGATAACATCGTTTATTATGAGGCTAAGTAATCAAAAGTCTTCGTCAGTTACTGACCTACTATTTACAGAGACGTTGTTGGTATCACAATGGGTAAGAACTGTGTATCTCTTGTCACAGATTTGTTTTTGTATTGCTTTGAAAGATATTTCATTTTGAGTCTTTCACCAGATACTGATGGCAGATGCCAACGAACCATTTAATAACACCTCTCGGTATCTGGATGATATATTAAAACATTGACAACCCTTTCTTTTCTTCTATGGTTAATAATATATCTACATGTATCCGAAAGAACAACTCAACACAGCTAAACTTGCTGGTACTAGTATGTTCGCTTCTTTTCTCAATTTACATCGCTCAATTGAAAATGGCTCAGTCTATGACAAGAGACACGATTTCAATTTTGACATTGTTGTTTATCTCCAGCACGGGAATGTTCCACGGGCAACGTCTTAAGGGTTATTTTGTTTCTCTACTATTCGTTTTTCTAGAGGTTGAAGTCGGATCAAGGACATTCGTAGCATTTGTATATCTAAAAACTTGCTTTATCAGGGTCACCGTTACCATAACATTAAAAAAAAACTCTGATCCATTTCTAACATAAAAAGGTTTCGTAGGAACTCTTCTGACAACTACAACTGTTTTGACGTGATTTACAAACTTCGTAAGATCCTTGATCATGGTCACTTTCATATACTCTTTATTAAAGGTTTCAGAAAGTTATCAAAAGAGGTTATGCCCCTATCGGTTTGCAACGCATGGAATGTATAGTGGCTGATCCATTTACAGTTCGCCATTTTTCTTTCTTCTTTGAGTTACGATGACCATATTATGGGGATGTCTACCTACATCCTGAAAGGGATGGTTACGTTTATTTTTTGTCTTCACCCTTATCTAGTCGTGCCCTTAACGGTTTATTCTAGACAATTCATTAAGTACCTGTTGTATGGCTTTCTAGGATTTTGTTTTTATATTCATATATAGATGATTATCTTTGTTATTTTCTATTAATGCTGCCTAGTTTGTAAGATAATATAGCCTTGCGGGTATTATATCATTTAATTCGGATGGCAATAGGGTGAAAGTGATGTTTGATGTACTTTGCTTCTTCTGTTTAATTGTTGTGTGTTTTGTATACGTGTTTTGGTGACTCTGTTATGTGAATACTACATTTCTTTTTCTGCTTGTATACCTACTTTTAATAATTTTTATATAGATTGTTTAACCAAAGTAGATATAAAAGTCGAACAGTAAAAATACCCATAGAAACAATGATTACAAAGATGAAGGAAAGGCAAGATATGACATCATTCACATAAAAAGATTGACATTAGGGATGCAGCTTTGGAACGGATTCATATTACTAAGATATACGTTATTAAATTAAATTACATAAATCGTTCGACAAAATACTACTTTTTTATGAAAATGGTGCATGTTGATGGATTTAACGGCACAATTGTTATGCCTACATTTTACAGATATCCTCTTCAGAAATCTTATCTTACAGCTAAAGTTTGTTGCAATATGAAACTTTGTAAATTCACATACAAAAACGTATTGGCGACTTCAACGCAGAGCCTATGTTGCGACTGAAACAGTTCAACCTCTGACTGGAATATCATATTTGAACCCAATGCATATACTATCTCTTTTTTCAGGAGGGTATATACGGCATTACATACTTCAAGCTAGCAATGACTCAGCTGATAACTGGAAAACAGTTCATGACGATAGAAATACAAACGAACCGACTACAGACTTGAAGGTTTCCATAACTACTAGACATTTCAGATTGTACTGGCAGGAGGAGATAAAAAAAAATATTGCAATTTGTGAATTTGAAGTAATTGGCGGTAAGATATTTCCATAATGTGTATTACTTAAAATGAGGGCAGGTACAGGGGGAGGGGTACGGGAGACAATGGGGCAGGTGCGGGAGACAATGAAGGGAGCGGGGTTCGAGTGATAAGGGGACGGGGCTTGGGAGAGAAAGGGTCGGGAGGTTCTTAAAATAACAAGTTTGTAAAACAAAATGTTGAATAATTATCATTGTTTGAAAGTCGTTTGGGTAAAATAATCTGTCTATATCCAATCAAATTCCTTCTTAAAATGAAGAATGATAACCTATTATCGACCATTATATCTTGTCTGCCGTACACGTTCTGTCTTCGCGATCGATAGTTTCATCGATTACGTCCCTTGTTTATCAGTACTCTGAGGGAGAAGAGAGAAGAGGGGGAGGAAGAACAACAAACAGTGTCCGGAATAGTTATCCTGGACCACTGGATTTCAACGAAACTTTGAAGGGATGATCAGTACCAAGCCTAGTTGTACATATCGTCACTGTGTTCAGGTTGAATGATGTTTGGCGGAGTTATGGCCCTTTAAAGGTTTTAATACACAAACAGTGGCCAGACAAGTTCTAACACTAAACGGAATTCAAAGAAACATTGCAGAGGTGATCGGTATCAAATCTAGCTGCGTATATCATTGGCGTGTTCCGGTTGAACGAATTTTGGTGGAGTTATGGCCCTTTAAATGTTTTAATACACAAACATTGTCCGGCCTAGTTGTCCTCTACCCCTGGACCGATTTGAACGAACTTGGCAAGATTATCAGTACCAAGCCTAGTTAGGCATATCGTCGCCGGGTTGCGGTTGAATGGTATTGGTTGGAGTTATGGCCCTTTAAATGTGTTAACACACATTTTTTCCGGAATAGTTCTCCAGAAACCTGGCCGGATTTCAATGAAACTTTGCAGGGATGATCAGTACCAAGACTAGTTGTGTATGTCGTCGCCGTGTTCTGGTTGAGTGATTTTGGCGGAGTTATCGCCCTTTTAAATGATTTAATACACAAACTTTGTCCGGACTAGTTCTTATGATCCTCTGGCCGGATTCAAGGAAACTTGTTAGAGATGATAATTGCCAGGTCTAGTTCTACCTATCTTTATCGTGTTTCAGTTGATTCTTTTTTCGCGGATTTATGGCCCTTTCCCCAGTGTGAGAGACATCTGTTTTTATTAAAAACAACATCTAGTTTTATCTCTTGCTTGTTTTTGTTGCTTTCAAGAGATCCCTTTTCAGTATTTATTAATACACAAACATTGTCCCAACTAGTTCTCCTGATCCCCTTGCTAGATTTCAACGAAACTTGGTTCAGATGATCATTACCAAGCCTAGTTGCGCATGTCATCGTCGAGTTCCAGTTGAATGTTTTTTGAAGGATTTGTGGCCCTTTCCCCAGTGGTGAAGACATCTGATTTTACTAAACACAACCCTCTAGTTCTAATTTGGTATAGTTATTTAGGGTCTCGAAGCACAACATAATTATATCAAATGAGTTATGTCCTCCTGCATAAAGGGGCCCTCTTCAGGGGTACAACTTGGAGAACTTGCAGTAATTTATTATTACGGAGTTTCTGTCTTGTGATGCCAACTCCCTTCATGTTCATGTTCATGTTTGGATGCACAATATTTTTTCGTATTTTGGTTCCATCTGCTGGGGCCCCTAGGGGTTGTCGGGTAAGAAAAAAGATTAATATATTGTGAATGCATTTATAAAACGGGTTTTGTCCTCTAGCGTAAAATGGCCCCACTTCATGTGTATAACTTTGGGAACTGTATAGTGCAACACCTCTAACGCCTCTTAGCACCGGCTTAAGCGATATTCTACTTTAAAGCCACACATATTTGGCCAGGTGTAACACTACTGAATTTTAGGTTATAACAGTCTTTTTCTCAAAAACAAATATGGTGACATATGATTCCAAAAATGGAATATGGGTCATATTCATCTTTAAGATATCTCAGAAACCAAGCTTGTGACATATTATGTTTTAAAGCTGAAATATGCTTCGGATAGAACGTTCAGGATATGTACAAAATCTTAAAAAATGTTGTTCATAGTAAACAAAATGAATGAACTATAGGAAATGTTCTCAAATATAAGAAGAGAAAATGAAGAATGTCATTTTGCAGTTGTGCCTAGTGTCATAGGAGACTATGTGAGATTTGAGCAAATGCGTAAACTCTAAGATCACTGCCATATATAATTATCAATCTTTGTAGATTGCCCTAGATACAGATTTGGGTTGGATTGCACAGAACCCTGTTATTGTAAAGACTTTTCATTAAACGACAGACTTTCTGAAAAATGTAATACCGGATGTGAAAAGGGATGGACTGGAGATAATGGAAAATGCAACGGTATGCGTTTTACGACTTTTAGTAAATATAGTCTTAATTACAAATGACATTCATACAGGACCTTGTCGTTTTGTGTATGTTCTATGTATTTCGCCCAAACAGGAAGAACCTTAATACTAATTACAAATTTGAAAGTACTCGTTCTTCGGCGATTGCGCACCGCTCGTAATATACAAAATGCTTCAAAATATAAAGTAAATATTCATTTTAAAATTTGTTTTTCAGTTATTATTTTTTTGAGTGTCTTAGTCTGTTTAAAACACCTGTATATTGTCTGAAAAAGGCAGCCTGAGGTGGATATTTATTGTCTGCTGAACATAGTCACATGGTTGTCACGCGACCATGTGTGTTTAATTTGTCAGGATAAAATGAACTCATGGTAATGAACATGTACAATTATCTAACTTTTTATTTATCAAAATATGCGATATTGGATACTTATGATATCGAAAACCGGTCGAACCAAGATACGTGATTTTTGTCTAATTTTTCGAAGGAAAAAGGGAGATAGGGGATTTACTTTCCATGCGACTAAGGCGGCGGCGGCTTTAATATTCAACTTTTGCGCTTAGGTCATTTGATCACAAGCAGTATGCACTAGATCTATCAAAATTTGTTTATAGTTGTATCTTGGGTGGTACATCTCAACGTTACAAAGCAGATGTTGATGTGGCCTTGACCTTAAGCTAATAATTTGTTACATTTAACTTTTGGGTTTAGGTCACTTTCTCATAATCTGTATGCACTAGATCTTTAAATATTGGCTAATATTGCCTAATCTGGGCGGAACATCGCAAAGTGACAACGCAAATGTCGATGTGACCTTCACCCTCCAAGTAAAGGGCAGATAACTTAATAAGATTTGCGTTTAGGTCACTTTATCAAACACTGTATGCGCTAGACTTTTCAAACTTTGCTGGTAGTTGTATTTTGGGTGGTACATCGCAACGTGACAAAAAAACAACACATGCAGATGTTACCTTCACACTTCAAGCAAGTGGCAGATAACTTTAATTCTGACGTTTACATCACTTTCTCACGAACTTTAATTATGAACTAGATGCTTTAAAACTAGTTTATAGTATTAATCCATTACTTGGTCCGAGTATTAACTTGCATACCCCGTCCAACCCCTTCTCAAAGAAGGGAAACGGGGTTGGCTTTGATATGAAATAAAACCTTAATTTCGGCTTAAAAGGTTTGCATATTGTCAAACCTAAAACATTTAATTGGTAATTTTAAACAGGTTATCGCATTTTTTCTGTAAAAATGTTTTAAACGCGTTTTATTGTCGAAATATCCGTTATAAAATGCTGCTAATATAAGTTTTCCCATCGCTTAATGGAATTAAGGCGGGACCGGGTAATGTTTGGAAGACAAAACATTCTATTTTGACATATTTGTGTCTTGGTTAGTGAGGGAAGTGCATCTTTTTGGACGCATGGGTTTTATCTATGACGTTGACGTTAAAGATTTTTTTTGTATACGATGTCATTTTGTTTTTAAAAAAATGTACTTAAATGTCATATATCAGCAAAATGTAAACTCCGTTGTGTTTAATTATTAAAATGTTTACAATCTTTCCTTTAAACGACATTTACCTTTTATTTCTAAGTCCTGTCACCATCCGACGAGGCATGTGAATCGGCAGATTTCTTGTTGATTCTACAATAACTAGAGAAACAACCAAAAACAAACTACTTAATGATTTGGAAACATTTTGTTTTGTTATATTTTAGGGGAAACAATTCGTTATCAATTTTATATATATATTGAAGTAATAAAACTTATTGTATACTTTCATATTGTCCCGTTTAGTTTGCATTGAGCTAAGTGTGCAATATTCTACGATATTGCACACATTGATATTGCACCGGAACTTTTTCTCGTGCTTGCTAAGAACCGCGAAATAGAAATAAGGAACTACTTTCAAATAAAAATTATGGAATCCTTCCTAAAGTGTCAACAAAAAAATACGTGTTTTTTTTTTCAACCTTTGATGGCAGAAATTGATAAAATAATTAAAATGGTCACTCACCCGCTACTGTTTTTAACGTTATCGAATGGTAAACAAACTTTAGAAAATCGCTTGACGTTTTTAATGACGTCATCCGATGTCGACGTCGTTTTCGCGCAAAATAATCATCCTCACAACATGAAACTGAATGACAAGATAGGAATTCCATCAAAAGCTATAAAAATAACACAAATACAATGAAAAGTAATAGTCATACAATTAACATTGATCGAAAACAATATGAAAGTATTCAATAACCTATAATACCAAGCATTTATTGATTTCAAACAATAGTATTTCTTTTAGCCATTACATTGTCAAACCGGCATCTATTTTATGTTTTCCACAAATTCAAATATCCAAATATAATGCCATTAGGATTGTTATATACTTTATCCCCGACCGAAGAATTAAATATTTAATATTTATCACGCATTTATTGCATTTAAAACATTATTTTTCCGTTTCACAAATGAGTTGTGACAGATATTGGATGAAAATCCACTAGGGTTGTTATATACTTTATCCCCGACCGAAGAATTAAATATTTAATATTTAACACGCATTTATTGCATTTAAAACATTATTTTTCCGTTTCACAAATGAGTTGTTACAGATATTGGATGAAAATCCACAAGGGTTATTTAACACGCATTTATTGCATTTAAAACATTATTTTTCCGTTTCACAAATGACTTGTTACAGATATTGGATGAAAATCCACAAGGGTTGTTATATACTTTATCCCCGACCGAAGAATGAAATAAATAAATATTTAACACGCATTTATTGCATTTAAAACATTATTTTTCCGTTTCACAAATGACTTGTTACAGATATTGGATGAAAATCCACAAGGGTTGTTATATACTTTATCCACGACCGAAGAATTAAATATTTAATATTTAACACGCATTTATTGCATTTAAAACATTATTTTTCCGTTTCACAAATGAGTTGTTACAGATATTGGATGAAAATCCACTAGGGTTGTTATATACTTTATCCACGACCGAAGAATTAAATATTTAATATTTAACACGCATTTATTGCATTTAAAACATTATTTTTCCGTTTCACAAATGACTTGTTACAGATATTGGATGAAAATCCACAAGGGTTGTTATATACTTTATCCACGACCGAAGAATTAAATATTTAATATTTAACACGCATTTATTGCATTTAAAACATTATTTTTCCGTTTCACAAATGACTTGTTACAGATATTGGAAAAAAATCCACTAGGGTTGTTATATACTTTATCCACGACCGAATAATTCGTGTGATATAACGATTATACCTGCTTAATTATTTCCATCTATCCGCATGTCCGTCTGTCTGTAGACGTAGTTTTGTCCGCTCTGTGCTTTTGACGTATAGTGAAATCAGGACAAACTTCAAAGGCTAAAGTCATATAGTAGCTCAAAGTGCATACACTATATTAATAGGTAGACATTGTTTGTGTCCGTTCTGTGACTTTTGAACAGTTTTGAAAGGTTTATTAAACTATATACACTTATGTTTTTGCTTATACTTAGTGTGTGTCGTATCCAAAAATAAGGTCCGTAATTCATACGACAGCGTCACATGTTTGCGTCCAAAGTGTCCTTCTTAATTCATATATACGCCTTATTGACTTGTTCAATCGACTTTTTGTAAAAAACGTGAGATAATAAATTAAACGTGGTCTAACATGTATCTCAAAGGTATCCAACGTTCTAACATATGGATTTTAAGCATCTCTGAACCTGAAACAGATTAATACAGTTTAATTGAATTTAGTTTAAATAGTATTATAATACGGTGGGTTGCATATTAACTAGTGTCTGTATATTATGTTCAGGATCGTAATGCTTCGTAGACACCGTATTTGTAAGTCATCAATAGTATTCATCAATTTGTCATTTAAACTCACAGCAAGTGTTTACTCATACAACACAATGTAGTTTACAATAATGTAAGTGTTTTCTCAACATGCTGCTTATTTTAGATAATGAAATACGTGTTAATCTGGAGTCTACATGATACATTGGTCCAGTTTCACGCATATCGATCAAAACACTGTGCCGCAATAGGGTCAAAGATGGCAAATAAACAAGAAACAATGCAGTTTAAAACTGTGTTGTTGTCTTTTCAAAATGCTGCTTGTTTGTTTATAATACCATATAATATTATATTAAATACATTTCTAATGAATAAGCATTAGATAAACGAAAAATCTCGACCCTTGGATGGTGGACCTAAACTGTGTACCCTCCGAGCAAGTTAAAAAAACATAGAGATATTTTGTGTAAAAAAGGTTAAGCAATTAAATAACATGGTGAATCCCATCGGACATATGTTAGGCTATTTGTCGCAGCCGTCATGCATAATATAATAAATATGACCAGCCGGTATATACAGGAAGTTCTTTTCAAATGACATTTTCGAACAATTGGAAAAAGAAAAAAATGTACATGCTCTACTGAAATTATAGGTTTGTTCTTGTTTCAGTGTAAAGTGGGGTAATTCTTAAATTTAAAACGTTGGCATGTTCTTTCCTTATGATTTGTATCCATTGCTTTTTCCGTTTTTAACAATTCTGGCATGGAACATTTATTTAACTTTTTTTTCAATTTTTTTGATATTATTCATATGTATTTAAATGAAAAATTCCGCTTTAACTAAAATGAAGATAACTCTGATATTTACGTAGGATCACAAATGATAAATGTGAAAAAAGAACATCATATGTCCATGACAAAATACTTCACAGAATAAAACCACATGTCATGTCCAATGGGAAAAACTTTGTTATTTAATAGCTAAATTTAGTTTATGTAGCATATATTCGATAGTAAGAGTATGAGTATTGAACGGTTCTCGGGTTCCTTTATAAAATTCCCTCACATCTCCCCGAACCTCTCTGGGGCTGTAACATATAATTTTTTGATGAGCCGGTAAACAACAATTCACGTCGTTGTCTATGTACTGAACTCAGTTTGCATTACAAGACCGACTTACTCATTAGGTGACCGATAAAGTCGGCATCTATCTATTGTTACCTTTAATGTATAGACATGCTTAACACATTGTTGTAATATGAACACGACACATTGCTTAATAAATGATTGATTGATTGAATTGGATTTTATAGTCGCACCAACAGCTAAGGTCATACGGCGACTTTCCAGCTTCCATTGGTGGAGGAAGACCCCAGGTGCCTCTCCGGGCAATTTTCGCGCACGGGCGGGCACCTGGATAGAACCACCGACGTTCCGCAAGCCAGCTGGATAGCTTCCTCACATAAAGATTCCTAGGCCCCTGAGGGATCAAACCTACAGCGGTGAGGGGCAAGTGATTTCAAGTCAGAGACGTTAACCACTCGGCCACGGACGCCCCTCTTAATAAATGATATGAACTGAGATACGATATGCAAAGCTATGAAACACACGTGTTTGTGGTCATATTACATTAAAACATTTATTGTACTTGCAAAAGTCAGTAAACAAATATATGTTATGTACGTGTTTGTGTTAAAACTCAATGTTACTTATATTGTCTTGATAGTATTACCATATGCGTTGGAAATTTGAATGTTGTTTAACGGCTCGTCAATACATTATATTGGTTATTTATAGCCGTCCCAGATAGAGGTGAATGATGTATAGGACTCCGGGAACATGCCCTACTCTTATTAACGAATGTATACTTATGGTTCTTTAACGTATTCGGAGGATAAACACCGATAACGATACACAGGACCGCCCGGTTTACGTCCCCATCCGACGGACAGAGCTAAGGTAAAGTGTCTTGCCCAACAAAACTTAGTGGCGCCAGTGAGGCTTGAACCGGGTCCTTCGGATTTCATGTCCACTATGCTATCCACTTGGACACGCCAGCCCCCGCATATACATTGAGAAGAACATATCTTTCACATAAAATATACATCGGAATCATATTTGCCTGGTAATCACCTGCATTGTGTTGCTGATTAAATGATGCAAATGAACAATTGCATGAAGTATCTCGATATGAAATATCTCCATTCCAATGTTTAAGTAATAGATAGGGTCTGGTCTCAGCTCGTTGGCTTATTTAAACACCTCGATAGGCTACGACCCAACGAGCTGAGACCAAACTCTATCTTTTTTGTAGCATGGTGTACTTAGTAACACTGTGACGTCATAGTGACCGTACTATAAATTCCAATAGCTAGTAGTTGTAGTACGGTATAGCCACGCCCCTTTAGTTAGTTACCCTAAATTAAACGAGTTAATGCTCTGCATTCATCAAAGAAAAAATCACCGACCATGCTACAAAAGTTTGTGAGGATGGACGCTATGGCGCAGGATGCAGCCAAACATGTAGTAATTGTAAAGATGGAGATGTATGTCAAAAGGATACAGGCCACTGTCCTCATGGATGTTCTCCTGGCTGGCGTGGAGAAATGTGTGAAGACAGTAAGTAGATATATATGTTACAATTATATATGCTATAAAGTCCAGTATTTTTAAAAACAGTTCTCAATATAAGTAACTACAACTTATAAAAGATATAAGTGTGCAACCTATTTGATAATTTTAAATCAATACTTCGAATTTTGGATGATGTGATAACATGGCTTATTTTATTTAGAAATGATGTCTCGTCTGCACTCGCTGGATAAATGGACTATTTTATGGACCAGTTTATTTCACATAAAACAAATCAACTATGAGTAAAACTGTACCAAACTTTTTGAATATAAAGCTCACAATTTCTGCCAAATAAGTATTCTTTCTAATATTATGTTCACATCAATAGTGTTGAATTACTGTCATGTACTATATGGTTGACATTGCTCGTGCCTAACATGCGTACATCGTTGAAAGATTCACTTCACCATATCTCATCGATTTTGGATTATTTGGATCAAAGATGGCTGACCGATAGTCTTTAAATAAACTCTCATTAATACATTTAATAAAAACGAATCTGCTACTTTTCTTACTTGTTGTTTTCGTTGCTTCCAATAGAACAATATTTATTACTAATAAACATTTAGTTGTAAGTAAATATGTGTACAGAATGCCCAGATGAAACATATGGAGAAAACTTGTTGTTTTCGTTGCTTCCAATAGAACAATATTTATTACTAATAAACATTCAGTTACAATAAATATGTGTACAGAATGCCCAGATGGAAGATATGGAGAGAACTGTTTGAAGAAATGTGGCCAGTGTAGCAACGGACATTGTAATAAAAGTAATGGTGAATGTTCTGGCGCATGCAAGCCTGGATACAAGAATACACGACTTTGCACTGAAGGTAATTTTGTTTTGAAAATTGCAATTTGATTCTAAACGGATAAATGCAATATCATAAAATATGTTTATTTTAGAAGCTAAATTAATTAAACATAACATAATGACAAACTGTATTTTGTTCACGAGAATGTATATATTCGAATGTATAGCATTACTGACTACAAATAAATATGAATCCCTTTACATGTTAGAACTGCCCGCTTATGTACGAAAATTACCTGGAGGTCTCACCAAGCTTGCTTACATGCTTACATTCCTTATTAGAATCAAGGCAGCAAACAAAGTGTTTCTCTACATGAACATGTTTTGAAAATCAATTGGGTGAACGATTTCGCTTGAATGTTATGCAAATTAAATTAATCATGTAATAACGAATACTTTTGGTGAGGGACGGATGTGTCAGTAGAATTATGGCTTAAAAATAAAAGTGTAGCGAAGAAATCGATCTGGACATTATTTTAAATATAACAAAATAAATAAGGTTGATATTAAACTGTATTTAGCTGGTTGTAAGAACACTATTTTGTTAAAAATATGAATAATTGTATTTATTAAAAAAACACATTTTGATCATCCAACGATATTTAAAAATATAATATAATAGAACATTTGTATCCAATTACGCTTTCTTTAGGACATTACATTAATTGAACTCACCAAAGAAATAATAGAACAAAACAGATTAATATGTATTCAGCCTATTCTGAATAAAACTTGCTTTTGGTGGTATATTCGTTTTTGTTTAATTTTTTTTGAAAGACATTTCAATTATACTATTAAGTTAAATACAATATATAACTCTTTCTGATTTCAAAACGTCTTAAACAATATTACCGATCCTTGTAATGCGTTTTTTTTAATTTGTGAATACATGCTTGTTTCTTTGCTTAACAAAGCATAAAAGATTGGACGTTATCGTCTATAACTATTCCTCACGTGTACACTCCTTTATGCAATTCCTACATCTATCCTAGCGTGAAACATTATACATTTTCCAAGATTAAGACGTCTATCCTAGCATGAAACATTATACATTTTCCCGATTATGACTTCTATCCTAGCGTGAACTATTATATATTTTTGCGATTATGACATCTATCCTAAAAAGAAACATTATACATGTTTCCCGATTATGACATCTATCCTAGCCTGGAACATTATACATGCTTCCCGATTATGACATCTATCCTAGCATGAAACATTATACATGTTTCCCTATTATGACATCTATCCTAGCGTGAAGCATGATTAGAACGAAATTAAGACAATTATGGTGTTCTTCTTCTAATTATTTGAGCTTGTTCTAAATTTGCAGATGCATTGTATCATTTTAAATTAATTTTAACGTGAATTGTGTATGCAAATATACATGTATAGTATTGGCATTGTTTTAAAATATAGTTTCATAACTTACTAGAATGCCCATCTGGTCGGTATGGGGATAAATGTGTCCAAATGTGTAGTCGACATTGCAAACAAGGACGCGAGTACTGCAGCAATATTGATGGTACATGTCATAATCAGTGCACGGCTGGCTGGATGGGAGTACTCTGTGACCAAGGTATAAGAAGTGATAATAGAAATTTACTGGTATTTGGATGCATTATTAATTGAGCTTTGATTGTCGATACAACAGTCAGGATAATTTCTTTTTATGGAGCTAATTTTAAATGTCGATTGTTTTATGATACAAAGAACGAATTTCAGTTTAATTTTAAAATATACATGTAACAAATAAACACCGTTGTACCTGTTTAAAGGCCGATTTAATACAAAATGAAAGGCAAACTGCTAAGTTAAATGCTCATATTATGCTTCATAATTCCACAGAATGAGTATGTATAAGCCGTCCCGAATTTCAGATTATTTCAAAATCCATTTTCAAGAGATTCATGTAACAAATAAACGCTTTTGTACTTGTTTAAATGCCGATTTAATAAAAAATGAAAGGCAAACTGCTAATACTTCATTATTACATTTGTGTACAGTATGCTCGAATGGAACATATGGAGAGAACTGCAAGGAAGCATGTGGTAAATGCCGTAAAGGACACTGTGACGCACACGATGGTGTATGTGATGGTGGATGTCAGTCTGGATACAAGAATACACGCATGTGTGTTGACGGTAAGTATGTCTCCATGAAGACAGTTTGGTACTTAATTATTAATTAGCGCGCCACATAATTATCAGCATGAAATAGCTGTTGCAATTGTGTTCTAATACAATTTATTTAAAGCAGATACAAAAGTAAACAAAATACAGCATTCACTGGACACTCTCCACTGAAAAGACACAGCCAAACAATCAACAATAAATGGAAAACTATAAGTAGAATATGCGACACCACAAACATAATAGGGTTAACCAAAGCGGTACTGCTTTAGAACGGTCAGTGGCAAAATTTGTCGCTGGGGTTTAAACAGGTTCTAGGGTGCACCAAACCCCCTCATGTTTACCCTATTGTCATCCCAATTGCACAGGACGGTGTGGCCATGCCAAGCGATATACTCTAACAAACAAGGCAGCAATAATATGCACAAGACGGCATTAATATGCACAAGGCAGCATTAATATGCAATACGTAAACTGAATGTATATATGAGTATAAAACACAAAAGCCTATAAAGCCAAGAAATAATAACGGTATGACTTGAAACGTTATCTTCCTTTACAGGATTTAGGATCAAACTTGTATGAAAAGCATAACAGTTACATATTAATATTTAACGTCCCATGCTATCCGTGTTGAACACCAGAATCATATTATATTGTACATACACGTGTATATGTAACATTTTGCTAACTGAAACTATTTTATTTATAAGTATCATTATTTTATTTGGATATCAATTATAAACGTATTATTAAAAACAAGCTTATAACATGTATAATGAATAATTAACATGATAAAAATTAGTTGTTTTTTTTGTTTAAAGCGGGCTTTTTGATACACAACGTTGTTTAACGTTTTGGTCTTAAAGGTCATGATATTATGACGTCACATGACGTGTTGTTGTTTAAGTTTATCTGACGTCGGGGCATATTAAAATAAAAATAAATCATCACACGTTTAAAATGGGAACTCTTTTATGATCCCCTATATACAAACATTTATAATTACATACGGTATTAGAACCATTATATATAACCACGATATATGCATTTATTGCATACGCATTTACAATCTCCGTTTACTTTCAATGTAACAGGAAACGTCAATAGTCGCTCATATTGACGTGAAGTGAAGTCATATCGGGTGTGTAATGTATACTCGTTCGTCTTTTATGCAATTTTCTGTTCATGTCACAGAAATTATGTCAAAAATGTTGATTTCATGGTGGAAATTCCCACGATGTAATGACAATATGTTTGTTTTAGATAAAAGTTTTGGTGAAAATTGAATGTTACAACCTATTCTATTGTTCGAATTTAAAAATGCGTATGCAATAAAACGGTCATTAGATTTATATTGGGATATATATTGTGATATATGCACTCGTTCTTTCGCGCATAAATATATCAATATCAATACGCGAACGAGCTCAGGCATATATCCCAATAGAATGTAATAACCTATAACAATTTACATGATCGTTTATGTGTTATATTGCCTATTAATGCTGCCTTGTTTGTTAGAGAATATAACCTGGCGGGGATATTTTAATTTACACTGTACCGTTTTATTGGGACGACAATATAGTAATAGTGAGGTTTGAGGCACCTTAGAACCTGGTTTAAACTCTAGTGACCTTTTTGGCCACTGACCGTTCTTTGGCGGTAGCCCTATTGTCAACCCTTTTGTATTTGTAGTGTAATATCTTGCCTTTTATTTATCATTGTAGTAAGTGTGTTTTTATTTATCATTGTAGTAAGTGTGTTTTCTATGCTACATTTCCATTTCGATTATTATATCTACTTAATTAAGGATTGTTTTTAATTCTTGTAGAAGTATAACACGCCACTGATTGGTCACACATTGTATAAAACCGCGTTAAGTAATGAAGCGGTTTTATAAAAAATGTGTGACCCATCGTTCGTTGGCGTGTTGTCGATGCACTACATTGAACAATAATTTCCGTAAGCACCGTAAAGAAGTAATAACATGCATCCCACAAAGCGATAAAGACAAACTATTACTAAAAATTTGGAGATCCATATCTCTACTCAATACCACATATAAAATAGGTTCTGTTTGCAAATCAAACGGAATAAAAACATTTTTTGCCATCAATTATTGATCCAGATCAGACAGGTTTTATTTCCGGACGTTATAATGGTGAAACCACAAGAACTAAATATGACCTTTTTCATTTCACAGAAAAAAGAATATTGTGGGCTTGTTGCATATGGTACATTGTGAAATAGCTTTTGACTCCCTTTTGACTTCGCTAAAACGAAATATAAAAAGATCGGACAGGGAAAGTAGCATTCAAGGAGGACAGTCAACCACAAAACACAGAAACAAACACGCAAACAGACAAACAAGAAGGCAAAAGCAATAATAAATGCAAACGACATCACAAACACAAAAGGGTTGACAATAGGGCTACCGCCATGGAATGGTCAGTGGCAAAGTAGGCCACTGGGGGTTTAAACCGGTTCTAGGGTGCACCAAACCTCACACTTACCCTACTGTCATCCCATTAAAACAGGACAGTGTAAATAAAGAAATCCCTGCCATGATCTAATCTCTAACCAACAAGGCAGCATCAATAGGCAATATAAGTAAAACACAAATATGCTCGTGTAAATATAATACAAAAAACAATAGCCTAGAAAGCCACAATGAAGGTACTCAGTGACTTGGCAGAAGCCAGAGCACTAAGAGAATAAACATCAAACGCCACCGTCCCAATGGGCTTTAGGTAGGCGTCATCATAGGGTCCACAGCCTGTCCAGTCATCGTACAATTAAAGAGGAAAGCATAGTGAACTGTAAAAGGGTTCACCACCAAGCATGCAGTACGTTGCAAAATGATAGGATCATAACCTATTTTTATAAACTTTTTAACAAGTTTAACATAGATAGTATGAAAGTGATCATGACCAAGAATCTTACGAAGTTTATAAATCACATCACCATAGAAGTCAGGTTGTGAAGTCGACAATATTTTCCTCAGGCTGACAATATCCACTGTCACCCTCACAGGGATGTAATATTTATATAATGTTACAAGGTGCTATGTTTTTTCTGAAACAGTTCCTAATATAGGTAACTGGCATTTATAAAGGATACTATTTTGCAACCTTTTTGATTTTCTAATTTTAAATTAACTGAAGTACTGTTTCGCTAAAATTACCAAGATACATACACGCATCTAGATTATATTCCGCATCTAGATATCCGCTTGTGTCATCAATTTTGACAAATGTTGTTGCATTTAGAGCATACGTTCCCAGTCATACATTTTTGTATCTATACATAAAGTATGCAAAATAGGCATTTGACTACATTACAGGCAGACTAAATTTTCTGAATTTTCTAAAACTTGTGAAAGCTCTAATTTTTTAGTGTTTTATTTTACCCAACTTTGAATAATGCATTGACACGTATTTATATTTCAACAAAGAATGCACTGGTGGAAAATATGGAGAAAACTGCGCGACGATTTGTGGCCAGTGTCTAAATGGACCGTGTGATATATTCAATGGTAGATGTACTGGTGGTTGCAGAGCTGGGTACAAGGATACACCAACGTGTGATGAATGTATTATTGTTCATAATTTCTTCAAATATAACTTTGCATATTGTACAATACAAAGATTAAACATTCAAATCGTGACGGCAAACGGTAAAGTCATTGAGATATTCTTATTGATCTAATTAGGCATTGAATGAAAGCGCAATCTCTGTTTTAATTATTTAATAGTAATGAGTGCTTTCAAAAGTACGTGTGTTTTTAAAATTGTATGAAGCATAAATTGTAGGAACAAAACAGCGTGTTATGTTTTAATTCGCTCTGTTCAAACAAACATAAAACATTTATGATCTATTCTCCAAAATAATTTTAAAAAACGGTTTTCAAATTATACCAATACATGTTACATTCTAAAAGGATAACAAACAATAGAAGGGTGTTAATTCGCACAGGCAAACATATATTGGATTTTTTAACAACATAATTCAATGGCGATGATTCCGGTTCCTGCTCCTTGAATATTGGAGATCCTGTCCAATGTACCTTATAACATATGAATTGAACACAGATCTATAAAATACTCACTAAGAGCTATACGTTGAAACACTGCGCGTTTAAACACTGTAGCTCTTGTTTTCACTGTTTATTGTCCGGAACTCATCACAGCCTATGTCTATCCTTCTTAGAACGGTACTACAAAATAACTAAACATAACAATTGTAAATAACAATTCTTTGAATAATGTCTCACTGTACTATATCGCACTGTTATTACATAATTCATCATGATACATAATATGGTTTTACTCTAAATATATTTTTTCGCTGTACTTCAATCATATTTTAACCCGTCGGTGCCGTTAAGCATTGTCTATGGTAATACTACGATTATTGTAACTTTATATTAAAGTTCTTAATGAGTCAGATGTAGATGGGTGGGTGGGTGGGAAAAGCGACTTTACTGTTTGCCTGTCGGATTCGAATAACAGAAAAGCTTTTTTGCTCAGTACACGTCAGCGTATACTCGCTTTGCACGTGCAAACGATTATATAGCGCACTCAAGGAACCGGTTAAAACCTGTATGAACAGGTTCATTGTAACTCGTCGAACTTTAAATTATTAAAGGGCACTTTCATAAATTGTTTTACGAAACGGACGATACATTAGTTTGTAGAATGTTTTGAAAAGTATTTTTTGTAACCAAATATCGATTGAATGCGTGAGAAGAATGAGATAAACGTTCATCTTTCAGTCATAAATTAAACAATTAGACTGTTAAATGTTTTTTAATGTTATAATATCAAGCATTTACTAAACTAGGTTTCTCTGTGCATGTCAAGCGTTGCAAATATTGTTATGTGTCATATAGCTTGTTACAATGGACGGTAAGGGTGCATAGTTCTGCATGGCGTCAGAAAACACACCAGGGATAATACACAAGTGACTTTCCGGTATTGCTTTCCAATATTTAACAAATGTATGCGTTGCTGATGAGCATATTAATAACATAATGTGATTCCGACTAATATATATTCCGTAAAATAAAATCTTGTATTGTACACAATATAATATGTTTAACTACAAAAAGCAAAAAATCACAATAAATCAATTTGCTTTCTTAGTAAAGTAAATTGTTTTTTTAGTAAATACTACCTTTTTCAAAACACACAACACAATCCAACGGTAATCTTCACTTTATTATTTAGCATGTGATCCTGGATCATATGGGGATAAATGTGCAAAACGCTGCAACGAAAATTGTCTCAGTACTACCGCCTGTAATACTACTGATGGTAACTGTGGTGGCTGCAAGTCGGGATGGAGAGGGGACAAATGTGAACAAGGTAAACATGATTTCATTAATTCATTTTAAATTGTTGATGTCTTAACATTTCTTTTTTCCTTTTTACGGTTATACCTTTTACTAATGTTGATAGGTTTAAAGCAGAGTGTAACTGTTGTACGGTTTGTGACGAAGGGTGTTATAAGCGGGTAAGGTTCTGTGTAATATTGCAATGGCGTCCGAAAACATTGGCGTTTATATTTAAGAAATGATATATTTCCAGCGGGTTTAAATTGTCCCAGATCAATACATGATGGGCGAGACTTCAAGTTCATAGATACAAAGGGCCGCATGCCCGCGGTTTCGACATGTTTGAAGTCCTAAATACCAGGTTTGGATCTCGCACCATATAAACCCGCTGGAAATATCTTATTTCATATCTGACGTGGATTTGTATGTATCATGACGCACATACTGTCGAGAGATCGAACCAAATACAAACAAATTCTCACAACTTACATTTTATGCTCATCTCTCGACATCAAACGAAAAAAATATGCAGCATCTACCGATTTAAATTTGTAGTTGGAGCTTAGAGTCGCTTAAAATAAGGCATTCCATTGCATTTTGTTTTGCATCTGACGTTTAAAACGACGTCTAAACGGTTAAGGGACGTGACGTCAGAGGTTTGTATATACATTTTAAAACTTCTCCAATAACCTGTCAGCGTTGATTATTTTGATAAACCATGTTACATTGAAGAGTTTATCCATTATTCATTCCCAAGATCGAACAAATGTGATAAATTACGTGATCAATAAACGTGTAAAGGGTTTAAAAGAGATTGTATCTGTTGTACTGTTTGTGATGATGGGTGTTATGAGCGTGTTATATCTCTTAAATATTGCTATGGCGTCAGAAAACACTGGCGTTTATATTGAAGGATTTATCCATTATTCATTCGCAAGATGGCACAAACGTCATAAATTACATGATCGTTTTTTGAATATTATATTAAGACACGACAATAGCAATAAATCTTATCTAGTAGTTGTATTACTTGTCCTTTGTTGTCTGCGAACCCAACAGTTGTCGCAGTAGAATACCTCGTTAGCCGGTGCTAAGGGACGTGAGGGATGTTACACTTTATATAAACTCTCATTAACAAACTTAATAAAAACGAATCTGCTACTTTTCTCACTTGTTGTTTTCGTTGCTTCTAATAGAACAATATTTATTACTAATAAATACAGAATGCCCAGATGGAAGATATGGAGAGAACTGTTTGAGGACATGTGGCGAGTGTAGCAACGGGCATTGTAATACAATTAATGGTGAATGTTCTGGCGGATGCAAGCCTGGATACAAGAATACACGACTTTGCACTGAAGGTAATTTTGTTTAGAAAATTGCAATTTGATTCTAAACGGATAAATGCAATATCATAAAATATGTTTATTTTAGAAGCTAAATTAATTAAACATAATATAATGACAAACTGTATTTTGTTCACGAGAATGTATATATTCTAAAAGGATAACAAACAATAGAAGTTGGTGCGACTAAAAAATTCAACTCAGTTCAATTCGCCAATAAGAGCTCTATAAATACTTAACATTTACATTTATTTTGAGATGAGACAGACAAGTACTTTTCAAAATAAATTATGTTAACGTTATAGAATGCACTGCTGGTAATTATGGTCTAGACTGTAAGGAACAATGTAGTGTCAATTGTCAGGGACCAAAAGCATGTCAGAAAAAGGATGGTAAATGTGATTGTAGACCTGGATGGAAAGGATACACTTGTGATCAAGGTTGGTGGTTGGTGGTTGAAGTGTTTTAGAATGGCTTTGTAACCGATTATTAGGGTCAATATGTTGTGCTTTTTTTAAAAAAAAGGTACACGTTCCTGTTACACATTTGAAGTCGCCAATATTATTTGTCAGAATCCACACTTGTAATAAAACGAATGATAAGCAATGTTAGGGATAGAGGAAGAGTGATGAAAAGTTTAAAAAATAAACATTTATTTAACAATTGATTAAAGGCTCGAGAAGTAAGAAACCTAAATGTACATGTTTCACGATATAAATGCATACATCTATAATAATACATTGTCAATCATATATTATATATAAAACAGGACATGTTTTTACAATATTACTAAACAGATGATATTAATTTACCCAATAAACGAATAGCTTAGCAATTGTTTTATGTATTATGTAGTCTGTGATGATGGTAAATATGGACGAGAATGTGCATATAACTGTAGAGGTCATTGTAAGAATGGAGCTTTGTGTCAGAAGGATAACGGTCAATGTCTAAATGGATGTGCTCCTGGCTGGCGGGGAAACATGTGCATATACAGTAAGTTGTGTCCAATATGGATGTCTAATATATGTCCATTCATAACAACATATGAGCGATCATAAAGATATGCATGTTAAACAATATATGTTGTGGTGATGACTGCAATTGAATGAACTGATCCACAACAATAGTATACATGCTTACATTCCTTATTAGAAACAAGACAGCAAACAATGTGTTTATATACATGAAAATGTTTTGAAAATCAATTGGGTGATCGATTTTGCTTAAATGTTATGCAAATTAAACTCATCATGTAATAACGAACGCTTTTTGTGTGGGATGGATGTGTCGGTAGAAATGTGGCTTTAAATAAAAGTATGGCGACGAAATCGATTTGGACATTTTTAGATATAACAAAAGAAATAAGGTTGATATTTAATTGTATTTAGCTTGTTGTAAGAACACTATTTTGTTACAAATATGAATAATTGTATTTATTAAAAAAACACATTTTGATCATCTAATGATATTTAAAAATATAATATAATAGAACATTTGTATCCAATTAAGCTTTCTTTGGGACATACAATCATCGTTTAAATGTTTACATACTTATATTTAATTCAACTCACCAAAGAAATAATAGAACAAAACAGATTAATATGTATTCAGCCTATTCTGAATAAAACTTGCTTTTGGTTGAATATTCGTTTTTGTTTAATTTTTTGATGTGACATATTTTGAAAGACATTTCAATTATACTATTAAGTTAGATACAATATATAACTCTTTCTGATTTCAAAACGTCTTAAACAATATTACCGTTCCTTGTAATGCGTTTTTTTAAATTTTTTAATACATGCTTGTTTCTTTGCTTAACAAAGCATAAAAGACTAGACGTTATCGTCTGTAACTATTTCTCACGTGTACACTCCTTTATGCAATTCCTACATCTATCCTAGCGTGAAACATTATACATTTTCCCCGATTAAGACATTTATCCTAGCATGAAACATTGTAAATTTTTTCCGATTATGACATCTATCCTAGCGTGAAACATTATACATGTTTCCCGATTATGACATCTAACCTAGCGTGAATCATTAAATATTTTTCCCGATTATGATATCTATCCTAGCGTGAAACATTATACATTTTTGCCGATTATGACATCTATCCTAACGTGAAACATTATACTTTTTTCCCGATTATAACATCTATCCTAGCCTGAAACATTATACATGTTTCCCGTTTATGACATCTATTCTAGCCTGAAACATTGTATATTTTTTCCGATTATGACATCTATCCTAGCGTGAAACAGTATACAGGTTTTCCGATTATGACTGTATCCTAGCGTGAAACAGTAAGCATGTTTCCCGATTATGACATCTACCCTAGCTCGAACCATTATATATTTTTCCCGATTATGACATCTATCCTAGAGTGAAACATTATACATTGTTCCCGATTATGACATCTATGCTAGCGTGAAACATTATACATGTTTCCCGATTATGACATCTATCCTAGCCTGAGACATTGTACTTGTTTTCCGATTATGACATCTATCCTAGCGTGAAACATTATACATGCTTCCCGATTATGACATCTATCCTAGCGTGAAACATTATACATGTTTCCCGATTAGGACATCTACCCTAGCGTGAAACATTATACATTTGCCCGATTATGAAATCTAGCCTAGCGTGAAACATTATATATTTTCCCGATTATGACGCTTAGTTTTATACGAGTATAACAACCAGTATCAACTTTTAAATTATTTTGTTTAATTAAATTGTATTTTACATGCTTTTTACAACATAATATGTGTACAAAATAGAAGAAAAATGGAACGACATTAAGACAATTATGGTGTTCTTATTTTTTGAGCTTGTACTAAATTTGCAGATGCATTGTTTCATTTTAAATGCATTTTAACGTGAATTGTGTATGCAAATATACATGTATGTATATGTGCATGTTGTTGTATTGGCATTGTTTTAAAATATAGTTTCATAACTTACTAGAATGCCCATCTGGTCGGTATGGGGATAAATGTGTCCAAATGTGTAGTCGACATTGCAAACAAGGACGCGAGTACTGCAGCAATATTGATGGTACATGTCATAATCAGTGCACGGCTGGCTGGATGGGAGTACGCTGTGACCAAGGTATAAGAAGTAATAATAGAAATTTACTGATATTTGGATGCATTATTAATTGAGCTTTGATTGTCGATACAACAGTCAGGATAATTTCTTTTTATGGAGCTAATTTTAAATGTCGATTGTTTTATGATACACAGAACGAATCTCAGTTTAATTTTAAAATATACATGTAACAAATAAACACCGTTGTACCTGTTTAAAGGCCGATTTAATACAAAATGAAAGGCAAACTGCTAAGTTAAATGCTCATATTATGCTTCATAATTCCACAGAATGAGTATGTATAAGCCGTCCCGAATTTCAGATTATTTCAAAATCCATTTTCAAGAGATTCATGTAACAAATAAACGCTTTTGTACTTGTTTAAATGCCGATTTAATAAAAAATGAAAGGCAAACTGCTAATACTTCATTATTACATTTGTGTACAGTATGCTCGAATGGAACATATGGAGAGAACTGCAAGGAAGCATGTGGTAAATGCCGTAAAGGACACTGTGACGCACACGATGGTGTATGTGATGGTGGATGTCAGTCTGGATACAAGAATACACGCATGTGTGTTGACGGTAAGTATGTCTCCATGAAGACAGTTTGGTACTTAATTATTAATTAGCGCGCCACATAATTATCAGCATGAAATAGCTGTTGCAATTGTGTTCTAATACAATTTATTTAAAGCAGATACAAAAGTAAACAAAATACAGCATTCACTGGACACTCTCCACTGAAAAGACACAGCCAAACAATCAACAATAAATGGAAAACTATAAGTAGAATATGCGACACCACAAACATAATAGGGTTAACCAAAGCGGTACTGCTTTAGAACGGTCAGTGGCAAAATTTGTCGCTGGGGTTTAAACAGGTTCTAGGGTGCACCAAACCCCCTCATGTTTACCCTATTGTCATCCCAATTGCACAGGACGGTGTGGCCATGCTAAGCGATATACTCTAACAAACAAGGCAGCAATAATATGCACAAGACTGCATTAATATGCACAAGGCAGCATTAATACGCAATACGTAAACTGAATGTATATATGAGTATAAAACACAAAAGCCTATAAAGCCAAGAAATAATAACGGTATGACTTGAAACGTTATCTTCCTTTACAAGATTTAGGATCAAACTTGTATGAAAAGCATAACAGTTACATATTAATATTTAACGTCCCATGCTATCCGTGTTGAACACCAGAATCATATTATATTGTACATACACGTGTATATGTAACATTTTGCTAACTGAAACTATTTTATTTATAAGTATCATTATTTTATTTGGATATCAATTATAAACGTATTATTAAAAACAAGCTTATAACATGTATAATGAATAATTAACATGATAAAAATTAGTTTTTTGTTTTTGTTTAAAGCGGGCTTTTTGATACACAACATTGTTTAACGTTTTGGTCTTAAAGGTCATGATATTATGACGTCACATGACGTGTTGTTGTTTAAGTTTATCTGACGTCGGGGCATATTAAAATAAAAATAAATCATCACACGTTTAAAATGGGAACTCTTTTATGATCCCCTATATACAAACATTTATAATTACATACGGTATTAGAACCATTATATATAACCACGATATATGCATTTATTGCATACGCATTTACAATCTCCGTTTACTTTCAATGTAACAGGAAACGTCAATAGTTGCTCATATTGACGTGAAGTGAAGTCATATCGGGTGTGTAATGTATACTCGTTCGTGTTTTATGCAATTTTCTGTTCATGTCAAAGAAAGTATGTCAAAAATGTTGATTTCATGGTGGAAATTCCCACGATGTAATGACAATATGTTTGTTTTAGATAAAAGTTTTGGTGAAAATTGAATGTTACAACCTATTCTATTGTTCGAATTTAAAAATGCGTATGCAATAAAACGGTCATTAGATTTATATTGGGATATATATTGTGATATATGCACTCGTTCTTTCGCGCATAAATATATCAATATCAATACGCGAACGAGCTCAGGCATATATCCCAATAGAAATTTAATAACCTATAACTATTTACATGATCGTTTATGTGTTATATTGCCTATTAATGCTGCCTTGTTTGTTAGAGTATATAACCTGGCGGGGATATTTTAATTTACACTGTACCGTTTTATTGGGACGACAATATAGTAATAGTGAGGTTTGATGCACCTTAGAACCTGGTTTAAACTCTAGTGACCTTTTTGGCCACTGACCGTTCTTTGGCGGTAGCCCTATTGTAAACCCTTTTGTATTTGTAGTGTAATATCTTGCCTTTTATTTATCATTGTAGTTAGTGTGTGTTTCTATGTTTGTTTTTGATGGAATGTGTTCTTTAATGCTACATTTCCATTTCGATTATTATATCTACGTAATTAAGGATTGTTTTTAATTCTTGTAGAAGTATAACACGCCACTGATTGGTCACACATTGTATAAAACCGCGTTAAGTAATGAAGCGGTTTTATAACAAATGTGTGACCCATCGTTCGTTGGCGTGTTGTCGATGCACTACATTGAACAATAGCTTCCGTAAGCACCGTAAAGAAATAATAACATGCATCCCACAAAGCGATAAAGACAAACTATTACTAAAAAATTGGAGATCCATATCTCTACTCAATACCACATATAAAAAAGGTTCTGTTTGCAAATCAAACGGAATAAAAACATTTTTTTGCCATCAATTATTGATCCAGATCAGACAGGTTTTATTTCCGGACGTTATAATGGTGAAACCACAAGAACTAAATATGACCTTTTTCATTTCACATAAAAAAGAATATTGTGGGCTTGTTGCCTATGGTACATTGTGAAATAGCTTTTGACTCCCTTTTGACTTCGCTAAAACGAAATATAAAAAGATCGGACAGGGAAAGTAGCATTCAAGGAGGACAGTCAACCACAAAACACAGAAACAAACACGCAAACAGACAAACAAGAAGGCAAAAGCAATAATAAATGCAAACGACATCACAAACACAAAAGGGTTGACAATAGGGCTACCGCCATGGAACGCTCAGTGGCAAAGTCGGCCACTGGGGGTTTAAACCGGTTCTAGGGTGCACCAAACCTCACACTTACCCTACTGTCATCCCATTAAAACAGGACAGTGTAAATAAAGAAATCCCCGCCATGATAAAATCTCTAACCAACAAGGCAGCATCAATAGGCAATATAAGTAAAACACAAATATGCTCGTGTAAATATAATACAAAAAACAATAGCCTAGAAAGCCACAATGAAGGTACTCAGTGACTTGGCAGAAGCCAGAGCAGTAAGAGAATAAACATCAAACGCCACCGTCCCAATGGGCTTTAGGTAGGCGTCATCATAGGGTCCACAGCCTGTCCGGTCATCGTACAATTAAAGAGGAAAGCATAGTGAACTGTAAAAGGGTTCACCACCAAGCATGGAGTACGTTGCAAAATGATAGGATCATAACCTATTTTTATAAACTTTTTAACAAGTTTAACATAGATAGTATGAAAGTGATCATGACCAAGAATCTTACGAAGTTTATAAATCACATCACCATAGAAGTCAGGCTGACAATATCCACTGTCACCCTCACAGGGATGTAATATTTATATAATGTTACAAGGTGCTATGTTTTTTCTGAAACAGTTCCTAATATAGGTAACTGGCAATTATAAAGGATACTATTTTGCAACCTATTTGATTTTCTAATTTTAAATTAACTGAGGTACTGTTTCGCTAAAATTACCAAGATACATACACGCATCTAGATTATATTCCGCATCTAGATATCCGCTTGTGTCATCAATTTTGACAAATGTGGTTGCATTTAGAGCATACGTTCCCAGTCATACATTTTTGTATCTATACATAAAGTATGCAAAATAGGCATTTGACTACATTACAGGCAGACTAAATTTTCAGAACTTTCTAAAACTTGTGAAAGCTCTAACTTTTTAGTGTTTTATTTTACCCAACTTTGAATAATGCATTGACACGTATTTATATTTCAACAAAGAATGCACTGGTGGAAAATATGGAGAAAACTGCGCGACGATTTGTGGCCAGTGTCTAAATGGACCGTGTGATATATTCAATGGTAGATGTACTGGTGGTTGCAGAGCTGGGTACAAGGATACACCAACATGTGATGAATGTATTATTGTTCATAATTTCTTCAAATATAACTTTGCATATTGTACAATACAAAGATTAAACATTCAAATCGTGACGGCAAACGGTAAAGTCATTGAGATATTCTTATTCATCTAATTAGGCATTGAATGAAAGCGCAATCTCTGTTTTAATTATTTAATAGTAATGAGTGCTTTCAAAAGTACGTGTGTTTTTAAAATTGTATGAAGCATAAATTGTAGGAACAAAACAGCTTGTTATGTTTTAATTCGCTCTGTTCAAACAAACATAAAACATTTATGATCTATTCTCCAAAATAATTTAAAAAAATGGTTTTCAAATTATACCAATACATGTTACATTCTAAAAGGATAACAAACAATAGAAGGGTGTTAATTCGCACAGGCAAACATATATTGGATTTTTTAACAACATAATTCAATGGCGATGATTCCGGTTCCTGCTCCTTGAATATTGGAGATCCTGTCCAATGTACCTTATAACATATGAATTGAACACAGATCTATAAAATTCTCACTAAGAGCTATACGTTGAAACACTGCGCGTTTAAACACTGTAGCTCTTGTTTTCACTGTTTATTGTCCGGAACTCATCACAGCCTATGTCTATCCTTCTTAGAACGGTACTACAAAATAACTAAACATAACAATTGTAAATAACAATTCTTTGAATAATGTCTCACTGTACTATATCGCACTGTTATTACATAATTCATCATGATACATAATATGGTTTTACTCTAAATATATTTTTTCGCTGTACTTCAATCATATTTTAACCCGTCGGTGCCGTTAAGCATTGTCTATGGTAATACTACGATTATTGTAACTTTATATTAAAGTTCTTAATGACGTAGATGGGTGGGTGGGTGGGAAAAGCGACTTTACTGTTTGCCTGTCGGATTCGAATAACAGAAAAGCTTTTTTGCTCAGTACACGTCAGCGTATGCTCGCTTTGCACGTGCAAACGATTATATAGCGCACTCAAGGAACCGGTTAAAACCTGTATGAACAGGTTCATTGTAACTCGTCGAACTTTAAATTATTAAAGGGCACTTTCATAAATTATTTTACGAAACGGACGATACATTAGTTTGTAGAATGTTTTGAAAAGTATGTTTTGTAACCAAATATCGATTGAACGCGTGAGAAGAATGAGATAAACGTTCATCTTTCAGTCATAAATTAAACAATTAGACTGTTAAATGTTTTTTAATGTTATAATATCAAGCATTTACTAAACTAGGTTTCTCTGTGCATGTCAAGCGTTGCAAATATTGTTATGTGTCATATAGCTTGTTACAATGGACGGTAAGGGTGCATAGTTCTGCATGGCGTCAGAAAACACACCAGGGATAATACACAAGTGACTTTCCGGTATTGCTTTCCAATATTTAACAAATGTATGCGTTGCTGATGAGCATATTAATAACATAATGTGATTCCGACTAATATATATTCCGTAAAATAAAATCGTGTAGTGAACACAATATAATATGTTTAACTACAAAAAGCAAAAAATCACCATAAATCAATTTGATATCTTAGTAAAGTAAATTGTTTTTTAGTAAATACTACCTTTTTCAAAACACACAACACAATCCAACGGTAATCTTCACTTTATTATTTAGCATGTGATCCTGGATCATATGGGGATAAATGTGCAAAACGCTGCAACGAAAATTGTCTCAGTACTACCGCCTGTAATACTACTGATGGTTACTGTGGTGGCTGCAAGTCGGGATGGAGAGGGGACAAATGTGAACAAGGTAAACATTAATTCATTTTAAATTGTTGATGTCTTAACATTTCTTTTTTCCTTTTTACGGTTATACCTTTTACTAATGTTAATAGGTTTAAAGCAGAGTGTAACTGTTGTACGGTTTGTGACGAAGGGTGTTATAAGCGGGTAAGGTTCTGTGTAATATTGCAATGGCGTCCGAAAACATTGGCGTTTATATTTAAGAAATGAAATATTTCCAGCGGGTTTATATTGTCCCAGATCAATACATGATGGGCGAGACTTCAAGTTCATAGATACCAAGGGCCGCATGCCCGTGGTTTCGACATGTTTGAAGTCCTAAATACCAGGTTTGGATCTCGCACCATATAAACCCGCTGGAAATATTTTTATTTCATATCTGACGTGGATTTGTATGTATCATGACGCACATACTGTCGAGAGATCGAACCAAATACAAACAAATTCTCACAACTTACATTTTATGCTCATCTCTCGACATCAAACGAAAAAAATATGCAGCATCTACCGATTTAAATTTGTAGTTGGAGCTTAGAGTCGCTTAAAATAAGGCATTCCATTGCATTTTGTTTTGCATCTGACGTTTAAAACGACGTCTAAACGGTTAAGGGACGTGACGTCAGAGGTTTGTATATACATTTTAAAACTTCTCCAATAACCTGTCAGCGTTGATTATTTTGATAAACCATGTTACATTGAAGAGTTTAATCCATTATTCATTCCCAAGATCGAACAAATGTGATAAATTACGTGATCAATAAACGTGTAAAGGGTTTAAAAGAGATTGTATCTGTTGTACTGTTTGTGATGATGGGTGTTATGAGGCGTGTTATATCTCTTAAATATTGCTATGGCGTCAGAAAACACTGGCGTTTATATTGAAGGATTTATCCATTATTCATTCGCAAGATGGCACAAACGTCATAAATTACATGATCGTTTTTTGAATATTATATTAAGACACGACAATAGCAATAAATCTTATCTAGTAGTTGTATTACTTGTCCTTTGTTGTCTGCGAACCCAACAGTTGTCGCAGTAGAATACCTCGTTAGCCGGTGCTAAGGGACGTGAGGGATGTTACACTTTATATAAGATCTCATTAACAAACTTAATAAAAACGAATCTGCTACTTTTCTCACTTGTTGTTTTCGTTGCTTCTAATAGAACAATATTTATTACTAATAAATACAGAATGCCCAGATGGAAGATATGGAGAGAACTGTTTGAGGAAATGTGGCGAGTGTAGCAACGGGCATTGTAATACAATTAATGGTGAATGTTCTGGCGGATGCAAGCCTGGATACAAGAATACACGACTTTGCACTGAAGGTAATTTTGTTTAGAAAATTGCAATTTGATTATAAACGGATAAATGCAATATGTTTATTTTAGAAGCTAAATTAATTAAACATATTATAATGACAAACAGTATTTTGTTCACGAGAATGTATACATTCCAATGTATAGCATAACTGACTACAAATAAATATGAATCCCTTATTTTTAAAAAAGCATTTACACTTTAGAACTGCCCTCTTATGTACGAAAATTGCCTGGAGGGGCACCTGGGATCTCACCAACTGAAGCTGGAAAGTCGCCATATGACCTTAGCTGTTGGTGCGACTAAACAATTCAACTCAGTTCAATTCGCCAATAAGAGCTCTATAAATACTTAACATTTACATTTATTTTGAGATGAGACAGACAAGTACTTTTCAAAATAAATTATGTTAACGTTATAGAATGCACTGCTGGTAATTATGGTCTACACTGCAAGGAACAATGTAGTGTCAATTGTCAGGGACCAAAAGCATGTCAGAAAAATGACGGTAAATGTGATTGTAGACCTGGATGGAAAGGATACACTTGTGATCAAGGTTGGTGGTTGAAGTGTTTTAGAATGGCTCTGTAACCGATTATTAGGGTCAATATGTTGTGCTTTTTTTAAAAAGACGTACACGTTCCTGTTACACATTTGAAGTCGCCAATATTATTTGTCGGAATCCACACTTGTAATAAAACGAATGATAAGCAATGTTAGGGATAGATGAAGAGTAATAAAAAGTTTAAAAAGTAAACATTTATTTAACAATTGATTAAAGGCTCGAGAAGTAAGAAACCTAAATGTACATGTTTCACGATATAAATGCATACATCTATAATAATACATTGTCAATCATATATTATATATAAAACAGGACATGTTTTTACAATATTACTAAACAGATGATATTAATTTACCCAATAAACGTATAGCTTAGCAATTGTTTTATGTATTATGTAGTCTGTGATGATGGTAAATATGGACGAGAATGTGCATATAACTGTAGAGGTCATTGTAAGAATGGAGCTTTGTGTCAGAAGGATAACGGTCAATGTCTAAATGGATGTGCTCCTGGCTGGCGGGGAAACATGTGCATATACAGTAAGTTGTGTCCAATATGGATGTATAATATATGTCCATTCATAACAACATATGAGCGATCATAAAGATATGCAAGTTAAACAATATATGTTGTGATGATGACTGCAATTGAATGAACTGATCCACAACAATAGTATACATGCTTACATTCCTTATTAGAAACAAGACAGCAAACAATGTGTTTATATACATGAAAATGTTTTGAAAATCAATTGGGTGATCGATTTTGCTTAAATGTTAAACTCATCATGTAATAACGAACGCTTTTTGTGTGGGATGGATGTGTCGGTAGAAATGTGGCTTTAAAAAAAAAAAGTATGGCGAAGAAATCGATTTGGACACATTTTTAGATATAACAAAAGAAATAAGGTTGATATTTAATTGTATTTAGCTGGTTGTAAGAACACTATTTTGTTACAAATATGAATAATTGTATTTATTAAAAAAACACATTTTGATCATCTAACGATATTTAAAAATATAATATAATAGAACATTTGTATCCAATTAAGCTTTCTTTGGGACATACAATCATCGTTTAAATGTTTACATACTTATATTTAATTGAACTCACCAAAGAAATAATAGAACAAAACAGATTAATATGTATTCAGCCTATTCTGAATAAAACTTGCTTTTGGTTGTATATTCGTTTTTGTTTAATTTTTTGATGTGACATATTTTGAAAGACATTTCAATTATACTATTAAGTTAGATACAATATATAACTCTTTCTGATTTCAAAACGTCTTAAACAATATACCCGATCCTTGTAATGAGTTTTTTTTTATTTTTTAATACATGCTTGTTTCTTTGCTTAACAAAGCATAAAAGACTGGACGTTATCGTCTGTAACTATCTCTCACGTGTACACTCCTTTATGCAATTCCTACATCTATCCTAGCGTGAAACATTAAACATTTTCCCCGATTAAGACATTTATCCTAGCATGAAACATTGTATTTTTTTTCGATTATGACATCTATCCTAGCGTGAAACATTATACATGTTTCCCGATTATGAGATCTAACCTAGCGTGAATCATTATATATTTTTCCCGATTATGACATCTATCCTCGCGTGAAACATTATACATTTTTGCCGATTATGACATCTATCCTAACGTGAAACATTATACTTGTTTCCCGATTATAACATCTATCCTAGCCTGAAACATTATACATGTTTCCCGTTTATGACATCTATTCTAGCCTGAAACATTGTATATTTTTTCCGATTATGACATCTATCCTAGCGTGAAACAGTATACAGGTTTTCCGATTATGACTCTATCTTAGCGTGAAACAGTATGCATGTTTCCCGATTATGACATCTACCCTAGCTCGAACCATTATATATTTTTCCCGTTTATGACATCTATCCTAGCGTGAAACATTATACATTGTTCCCGATTATGACATCTATGCTAGCGTGAAACATTATACATGTTTCCCGATTATGACATCTATCCTAGCCTGAGACATTGTACTTGTTTTCCGATTATGACATCTATCCTAGCGTGAAACATTATACATGCTTCCCGATTATGACATCTATCCTAGCGTGAAACATTATACATGTTTCCCGATTATGACATCTACCCTATCGTGAAACATTATACATTTGCCCGATTATGAAATCTAGCCTAGCGTGAAACATTATATATTTTCCCGATTATGACGCTGAGTTTTATACGAGTATAACAACCAGTATCAACTTTTAAATTATTTTGTTTAATTAAATTGTATTTTACATGCTTTTTACAACATAATATGTGTACAAAATAGAAGAAAAATAGAACGAAATTAAGACAATTATGGTGTTCTTGTTCTAATTTTTTGAGCTCGTTCTAAATTTGCAGATGCATTGTTTCATTTTAAATGCATTTTAACGTGAATTGTGTATGCAAATATACATGTATGTATATGTACATGTTGTTGTATTGGCATTGTTTTAAAATATAGTTTCATAACTTACTAGAATGCCCATCTGGTCGGTATGGGGATAAATGTGTCCAAATGTGTAGTCGACATTGCAAACAAGGACGCGAGTACTGCAGCAATATTGATGGTACATGTCATAATCAGTGCACGGCTGGCTGGATGGGAGTACGCTGTGACCAAGGTATAAGAAGTGATAATAGAAATTTACTGGTATTTGGGGATGCATTATTAATTGAGCTTTGATTGTCGATACAACAGTCAGGATAATTTCTTTTTATGAGCTAATTTTAAATGTCGATTGTTTTATGATACACAGAACGAATCTCAGTTTAATTTTAAAATATACATGTAACAAATAAACACCGTTGTACCTGTTTAAAGGCCGATTTAATACAAAATGAAAGGCAAACTGCTAAGTTAAATTGCTCATATTATGCTTTATAATTCCACAGAATGAGTATGTATAAGCCGTCCCGAATTTCAGATTATTTCAAAATCCATTTTCAAGAGATTCATGTAACAAATAAACGCTTTTTGTACTTGTTTAAATGCCGATTTAATAAAAAATGAAAGGCAAACTGCTAATACTTCATAATTACATTTGTGTACAGTATGCTCGAATGGAACATATGGAGAGAACTGCAAGGAAGCATGTGGTAAATGCCGTAAAGGACACTGTGACGCACACGATGGTGTATGTGATGGTGGATGTCAGTCTGGATACAAGAATACACGCATGTGTGTTGACGGTAAGTATGTCTCCATGAAGACAGTTTGGTAGTTAATTATTAATTAGCGCGCCACATAATTATCAGCATGAAATAGCTGTTGCAATTGTGTTCTAATACAATTTATTTAAAGCAGATACAAAAGTAAACAAAATACAGCATTCACTGGACACTCTCCACTGAAAAGACACAGCCAAACAATCAACAATAAATGGAAAACTATAAGTAGAGTATGCGACACCACAAACATAATAGGGTTAACCAAAGCGGTACTGCTTTAGAACGGTCAGTGGCAAAATTTGTCGCTGGGGTTAAAACAGGTTCTAGGGTGCACCAAACCCCCTCATGTTTACCCTATTGTCATCCCAATTGCACAGGACGGTGTGGCCATGCCAAGCGATATACTCTAACAAACAAGGCAGCAATAATATGCACAAGACGGCATTAATATGCACAAGGCAGCATTAATACGCAATACGTAAACTGAATGTATATATGAGTATAAAACACAAAAGCCTATAAAGCCAAGAAATATTAACGGTATGACTTGAAACGTTATCTACCTTTACAGGATTTAGGATCAAACTTGTATGAAAAGCATAACAGTTACATATTAATATTTAACGTCCCATGCTATCCGTGTTGAACACCATAATCATATTATATTGTACATACACGTGTATATGTAACATTTTGCTAACTGAAACTATTTTATTTATAAGTATAATTATTTTATTTGGATATCAATTATAAACGTATTATTAAAAACAAGCTTATAACATGTATAATGAATAATTAACATGATAAAAATTAGTTGTTTTTTTTGTTTAAAGCGGGCTTTTTGATACACAACGTTGTTTAACGTTTTGGTCTTAAAGGTCATGATATTATGACGTCACATGACGTGTTGTTGTTTAAGTTTATCTGACGTCGGGGCATATTAAAATAAAAATAAATCATCACACGTTTAAAATGGGAACTCTTTTATGATCCCCTATATACAAACATTTATAATTACATACGGTATTAGAACCATTATATATAACCACGATATATGCATTTATTGCATACGCATTTACAATCTCCGTTTACTTTCAATGTAACAGGAAACGTCAATAGTCGCTCATATTGACGTGAAGTGAAGTCATATCGGGTGTGTAATGTATACTCGTTCGTGTTTTATGCAATTTTCTGTTCATGTCAAAGAAAGTATGTCAAAAATGTTGATTTCATGGTGAAAATTCCCACTATGTAATGACAATATGTTTGTTTTAGATAAAAGTTTTGGTGAAAATTGAATGTTACAACCTATTCTATTGTTCGAATTTAAAAATGCGTATGCAATAAAACGGTCATTAGATTTATATTGGGATATATATTGTGATATATGCACTCGTTCTTTCGCGCATAAATATATCAATATCAATACGCGAACGAGCTCAGGCATATATCCCAATAGAAATTTAATAACCTATAACTATTTCCATGATCATTTATGTGTTATATTGCCTATTAATGCTGCCTTGTTTGTTAGAGAATATAACCTGGCGGGGATATTTTAATTTACACTGTACCGTTTTATTGGGACGACAATATAGTAATAGTGAGGTTTGATGCACCTTAGAACCTGGTTTAAACTCTAGTGACCTTTTTGGCCACTGACCGTTCTTTGGCGGTAGCCCTATTGTCAACCCTTTTGTATTTGTAGTGTAATATCTTGCCTTTTATTTATCATTGTAGTTAGTGTGTGTTTCTATGTTTGTTTTTGATGGAATGTGTCCTTGAATGCTACATTTCCATTTCGGTTATTATATCTACTTAATTAAGGATTGTTTTTAATTCTTGTAGAAGTATAACACGCCACTGATTGGTCACACATTGTATAAAACCGCGTTAAGTAATGAAGCGGTTTTATAAAAAATGTGTGACCCATCGTTCGTTGGCGTGTTGTCGATGCACTACATTGAACAATAATTTCCGTGAGCACCGTAAAGAAGTAATAACATGCATCCCACAAAGTGATGTGATAAAGACAAACTATTACTAAAAAATTGGAGATCCATATCTCTACTCAATACCACATATAAAATAGGCACTGTTTGCAAATCAAACGGAATAAAAACATTTTTTGCCATCAATTATTGATCCAGATCAGACAGGTTTTATTTCCGGACGTTATAAAGGTGAAACCACAAGAACTAAATATGACCTTTTTCATTTCACAGAAAAAAGAATATTGTGGGCTTGTTGCATATGGTACATTGTGAAATAGCTTTCGACACCCTTTTGACTTCGCTAAAACGAAATATAAAAAGATCGGACAGGGAAAGTAGCATTCAAGGAGGACAGTCAACCACAAAACACAGAAACAAACACGCAAACAGACAAACAAGAAGGCAAAAGCAATAATAAATGCAAACGACATCACAAACACAAAAGGGTTGACAATAGGGCTACCGCCATGGAACGGTCAGTGGCAAAGTAGGCCACTGGGGGTTTAAACCGGTTCTAGGGTGCAACAAACCTCACACTTACCCTACTGTCATCCCATTAAAACAGGACAGTGTAAATAAAGAAATCCCCGCCATGATCTAATCTCTAACCAACAAGGCAGCATCAATAGGCAATATAAGTAAAACACAAATATGCTCGTGTAAATATAATACAAAAAACAATAGCCTAGAAAGCCACAATGAAGGTACTCAGTGACTTGGCAGAAGCCAGAGCAGTAAGAGAATAAACATCAAACGCCACCGTCCCAATGGGCTTTAGGTAGGCGTCATCATAGGGTCCACAGCCTGTCCGGTCATCGTACAATTAAAGAGGAAAGCATAGTGAACTGTAAAAGGGTTCACCACCAAGCATGCAGTACGTTGCAAAATGATAGGATCATAACCTATTTTTATAAACTTTTTAACAAGTTTAACATAGATAGTATGAAAGTGATCATGACCAAGAATCTTACGAAGTTTATAAATCACATCAACATAGAAGTCAGGTTGTGAAGTCAACAATATTTTCCTCAGGCTGACAATATCCACTGTCACCCTCACAGGGATGTAATATTTATATAATGTTACAAGGTGCTATGTTTTTTCTGAAACAGTTCCTAATATAGGTAACTGGCAATTATAAAGGATACTATTTTGCAACCTATTTGATTTTCTAATTTTAAATTAACTGAGGTACTGTTTCGCTAAAATTACCAAGATACATACACGCATCTAGATTATATTCCGCATCTAGATATCCGCTTGTGTCATCGATTTTGACAAATGTTGTTGCATTTAGAGAATACGTTCCCAGTCATACATTTTTGTATCTATACATAAAGTATGCAAAATAGGCATTTGACTACATTACAGGCAGACTAAATTTTCTGAATTTTCTAAAACTTGTGAAAGCTCTAATTTTTTAGTGTTTTATTTTACCCAACTTTGAATAATGCATTGACACGTATTTATATTTCAACAAAGAATGCACTGGTGGAAAATATGGAGAAAACTGCGCGACGATTTGTGGCCAGTGTCTAAATGGACCGTGTGATATATTCAATGGTAGATGTACTGGTGGTTGCAGAGCTGGGTACAAGGATACACCAACATGTGATGAATGTATTATTGTTCATAATTTCTTCAAATATAACTTTGCATATTGTACAATACAAAGATTAAACATTCAAATCGTGACGGCAAACGGTAAAGTCATTGAGATATTCTTATTCATCTAATTAGGCATTGAATGAAAGCGCAATCTCTGTTTTAATTATTTAATAGTAATGAGTGCTTTCAAAAGTACGTGTGTTTTTAAAATTGTATGAAGCATAAATTGTAGGAACAAAACAGCTTGTTATGTTTTAATTCGCTCTGTTCAAACAAACATAAAACATTTATGATCTATTCTCCAAAATAATTTTAAAAAACGGTTTTCAAATTATACCAATACATGTTACATTCTAAAAGGATAACAAACAATAGAAGAGTGTTAATTCGCACAGGCAAACATATAATGGATTTTTTAACAACATAATTCAATGGCGATGATTCCGGTTCCTGCTCCTTGAATATTGGAGATCCTGTCCAATGTACCTTATAACATATGAATTGAACACAGATCTATAAAATTTTCACTAAGAGCTATACGTTGAAACACTGCGCGTTTAAACACTGTAGCTCTTGTTTTCACTGTTTATTGTCCGGAACTCATCACAGCCTATGTCTATCCTTCTTAGAACGGTACTACAAAATAACTAAACATAACAATTGTAAATAACAATTCTTTGAATAATGTCTCACTGTACTATATCGCACTGTTATTACATAATTCATCATGATACATAATATGGTTTTACTCTAAATATATTTTTTCGCTGTACTTCAATCATATTTTAACCCGTCGGTGCCGTTAAGCATTGTCTATGGTTATACTACGATTATTGTAACTTTATATTAAAGTTCTTAATGACGTAGATGGGTGGGTGGGTGGGAAAAGCGACTTTACTGTTTGCCTGTCGGATTCGAATAACAGAAAAGCTTTTTTGCTCAGTACACGTCAGCGTATACTCGCTTTGCACGTGCAAACGATTATATAGCGCACTCAAGGAACCGGTTAAAACCTGTATGAACAGGTTCATTGTAACTCGTCGAACTTTAAATTATTAAAGGGCACTTTCATAAATTATTTTACGAAACGGACGATACATTAGTTTGTAGAATGTTTTGAAAAGTATGTTTTGTAACCAAATATCGATTGAACGCGTGAGAAGAATGAGATAAACGTTCATCTTTCAGTCATAAATTAAACAATTAGACTGTTAAATGTTTTTTAATGTTATAATATCAAGCATTTACTAAACTAGGTTTCACTGTGCATGTCAAGCGTTGCAAATATTGCTATGTGTCATATAGCTTGTTACAATGGACGGTAAGGGTGCATAGTTCTGCATGGCGTCAGAAAACACACCAGGGATAATACACAAGTGACTTTCCGGTATTGCTTTCCAATATTTAACAAATGTATGCGTTGCTGATGAGCATATTAATAACATAATGTGATTCCGACTAATATATATTCCGTAAAATAAAATCGTGTAGTGAACACAATATAATATGTTTAACTACAAAAAGCAAAAAATCACCATAAATCAATTTGATATCTTAGTAAAGTAAATTGTTTTTTAGTAAATAATACCTTTTTCAAAACACACAACACAATCCATCGGTAATCTTCACTTTATTATTTAGCATGTGATCCTGGATCATATGGGGATAAATGTGCAAAACGCTGCAACGAAAATTGTCTCAGTACTACCGCCTGTAATACTACTGATGGTAACTGTGGTGGCTGCAAGTCGGGATGGAGAGGGGACAAATGTGAACAAGGTAAACATTAATTCATTTTAAATTGTTGATGTCTTAACATTTCTTTTTTCCTATTTACGGTTATACCTTTTACTAATGTTAATAGGTTTAAAGCAGAGTGTAACTGTTGTACGGTTTGTGACGAAGGGTGTTATAAGCGGGTAAGGTTCTGTGTAATATTGCAATGGCGTCCGAAAACATTGGCGTTTATATTTAAGAAATGAAATATTTCCAGCGGGTTTATATTGTCCTAGATCAATACATGATGGGCGAGACTTCAAGTTCATAGATAATAAGGGCCGCATGCCCGCGGTTTCGACATGTTTGAAGTCCTAAATACCAGGTTTGGATCTCGCACCATATAAACCCGCTGGAAATATTTTATTTCATATCTGACGTGGATTTGTATGTATCATGACGCACATACTGTCGAGAGATCGAACCAAATACAAACAAATTCTCACAACTTACATTTTATGCTCATCTCTCGACATCAAACGAAAAAAATATGCAGCATCTACCGATTTAAATTTGTAGTTGGAGCTTAGAGTCGCTTAAAATAAGGCATTCCATTGCATTTTGTTTTGCATCTGACGTTTAAAACGACGTCTAAACGGTTAAGGGACGTGACGTCAGAGGTTTGTATATACATTTTAAAACTTCTCCAATAACCTGTCAGCGTTGATTATTTTGATAAACCATGTTACATTGAAGAGTTTATCCATTATTCATTCCCAAGATCGAACAAATGTGATAAATTACGTGATCAATAAACGTGTAAAGGGTTTAAAAGAGATTGTATCTGTTGTACTGTTTGTGATGATGGGTGTTATGAGCGTGTTATATCTCTTAAATATTGCTATGGCGTCAGAAAACACTGGCGTTTATATTGAAGGATTTATCCATTATTCATTCGCAAGATGGCACAAACGTCATAAATTACATGATCGTTTTTTGAATATTATATTAAGACACGACAATAGCAATAAATCTTATCTAGTAGTTGTATTACTTGTCCTTTGTTGTCTGCGAACCCAACAGTTGTCGCAGTAGAATACCTCGTTAGCCGGTGGTAAGGGACGTGATGGATGTTACACTTTATATAAACTCTCATTAACAAACTTAATAAAAACGAATCTGCTACTTTTCTCACTTGTTGTTTTCGTTGCTTCTAATAGAACAAAATTTATTACTAATAAATACAGAATGCCCAGATGGAAGATATGGAGAGAACTGTTTGAGGAAATGTGGCGAGTGTAGCAACGGGCATTGTAATACAATTAATGGTGAATGTTCTGGCGGATGCAAGCCTGGATACAAGAATACACGACTTTGCACTGAAGGTAATTTTGTTTAGAAAATTGCAATTTGATTCTAAACGGATAAATGCAATATCATAAAATATGTTTATTTTAGAAGCTAAATTAATTAAACATAATATAATGACAAACTGTATTTTGTTCACGAGAATGTATATATTCTAAAAGGATAACAAACAATAGAAGTTGGTGCGACTAAAAAATTCAACTCAGTTCAATTCGCCAATAAGAGCTCTATAAATACTTAACATTTACATTTATTTTGAGATGAGACAGACAAGTACTTTTCAAAATAAATTATGTTAACGTTATAGAATGCACTGCTGGTAATTATGGTCTAGACTGTAAGGAACAATGTAGTGTCAATTGTCAGGGACCAAAAGCATGTCAGAAAAAGGATGGTAAATGTGATTGTAGACCTGGATGGAAAGGATACACTTGTGATCAAGGTTGGTGGTTGGTGGTTGAAGTGTTTTAGAATGGCTTTGTAACCGATTATTAGGGTCAATATGTTGTGCTTTTTTTAAAAAAACGTACACGTTCCTGTAACACATTTGAAGTCGCCAATATTATTTGTCAGAATCCACACTTGTAATAAAACGAATGATAAGCAATGTTAGGGATAGATGAAGAGTGATAAAAAGTTTAAAAAAACAACATTTATTTAACAATTGATTAAAGGCTCGAGAAGTAAGAAACTTAAATGTACATGTTTCACGATATAAATGCATACATCTATAATAATACATTGTCAATCATATATTATATATAAAACAGGACATGTTTTTACAATATTACTAAACAGATGATATTAATTTACCCAATAAACGTATAGCTTAGCAATTGTTTTATGTATTATGTAGTCTGTGATGATGGTAAATATGGACGAGAATGTGCATATAACTGTAGAGATCATTGTAAGAATGGAGCTTTGTGTCAGAAGGATAACGGTCAATGTCTAAATGGATGTGCTCCTGGCTGGCGTGGAAACATGTGCAAATACGGTAAGTTGTGTCCAATATGGATGTCTAATGTATGTCCATTCATAACAACATATGAGCGATCATAAAGATATGCATGTTAAACAATATATGTTGTGTTGATGACTGCAATTGAATGAACTGATCCACAACAATAGTATACATGCTTACATTCCTTATTAGAAACAAAACAGCAAACAATGTGTTTATATACATGAAAATTGTTTTGAAAATCAATTGGGTGATGGATTTTGCTTAAATGTTATGCAAATTAAACTAATCATGTAATAACGAACGCTTTTTGTGTGGGATGGATGTGTCGGTAGAAATATGGCTTAAAAAAAAAAGTATGGCGAAGAAATCGATTTGGACACCTTTTTAGATATAACAAAAGAAATAAGGTTGATATTAAATTGTATTTAGCTGGTTGGAAGAACACTATTTTGTTACAAATATGAATAATTGTATTTATTAAAAAAACACATTTTGATCATCCAACGATATTTAAAAATATAATATAATAGAACATTTGTATCCAATTAAGCTTTCTTTAGGACATGCAATCATCGTTTAAATGTTTACATACTTGTATTTAATTGAACTCACTAAAGAAATAATAGAACAAAACAGATTAATATGAGCCGAAACATACGAAAACGACCCGTCAGACAAATTTTGACATTTTATTTTTTTTTACGTTTATGAAACATGGTGATTTTCTCTTTAAAAATCTCTTTATTTTATGTTGATATCTTAATTAAAAATGATATTATCTCAATTTGAAAATTAAAGATAGTACTCTTCATTACTGTTGACGTTGACGTCGGCGTCTTGGACGACGTCGTTGATTAAATAACAACAAAAAACATAAACAATTATCATTTTCTATAGCATTAACTATTTATTTTAAGAAAACATGTTCCCTATGATATAATAATAAGGTAAAGCACGGAAGTGACGAGAAATTTGATTAGTAAGTAATTGATTACCGGCCGACGTCATAAATTGTTACTTTATGACGTTGTCGTCTAAACGTCCGAAGGGACGTTTTCGCGTGTTGCGGCTCATATGTATTCAGCCTATTCTGAATAAAACTTGCTTTTGGTTGTATATTCGTTTTTGGTTTAATTTTTTGATGTGACATATTTGAAAGACATTTCAATTATACTATTAAGTTAGATACAATATATAACTCTTTCTGATTTCAAAACGTCTTAAACAATATTACCGATCCTTGTAATGCGTTTTTTTAAATTGTTTAATACATGCTTGTTTCTTTGCTTAACAAAGCATAAAGACTGGACGTTATCGTCTATAACTATTCCTCACGCGTACACTCCTTTAAGCAATTCCTACATCTATCCTAGCGTGAAACATTATACATTTTCCCCTATTATGACATCTATCCTAGCCTAAAACATTATACATGTTTCCCGTTTATGACATCTATTCTAGCGTGAAACATTGTACAATTTTTCCGATTATGACATCTATCCTAGCGTGAAACATTATACATGTTACCCGATTATGACATCTATCCTAGCGTGAACCATTATATATTTTTCTCGAGTATGACATCTATCCTAGTGTGAAAAATTATACATTTTTGCCGGTTATGACATCTATCCTAGCGTGAAACATTATACTTGTTTCCCGATTATGACATATATCCTAGCGTGAAACATTATACATTTTCCCGATTATGAAATCTATCCTAGCATGAAACATTATATATTTTTCCCGATTATGACATCTATCCTAGCCTGAAACATTATACATGTTTCCCGTTTATGACATCTATTCTAGCGTAAAACATTGTACATTTTTTCCGATTATGACATCTATTCTAGCGTGAAACATTATACATGTTTCCCGATTATGACATCTATCCTAGCGTGAACCATTATATATTTTTCTCGAGTATGACATCTATCCTAGTGTGAAAAAGTATACCTTTTTGCCGGTTATGACATCTATCCTAGCGTGAAACATGATACTTGTTTCCCGATTATGACATATATCCTAGCCTGAAACATTATACATTTTCCCGATTATAAAATCTATCCTTGCATGAAACATTATACATTTTCCCGATTATGAAATCTATCCTAGCCTGAAACATTATACATGTTTCCCGTTTATGACGCTGAGCTATATACGAGTATAACAACCAGTATCAACTTTTACATTATTTAGTTTAAACAAATTTTATTTCACATGCTTTTTACAAAATAAAATAGAAGAAAAATGATTAGAGCGAAATTAGGACAGTTATGTGTTCTTCTTCTAATTATTTGAGGTTGTTCTGAATTCGCAGATGCATTGTATCATTTTAAATGCATTTTAACGTAAATTGTATATGCAAATATACATGTAAATGTACATGTTGTAGTATTGGCATTGTTTTAAAATATAGTTTCATAACTTACTAGAATGCCATTCTGGTCGGTATGGGGATAAATGTGTCCAAAAATGTAGTCCATAATTTTATTTGGATATCAATTATAAACGTATTATTTAAAAAAATGCTTATAATAAATAATTAACATAATAAAAATCAGTTTATTTTTTGTTTAAAGTTGGCGTTTTGATACACAAGGGTGTTTGACGTTTTGGTTGTTAAAGGCCTTGATATTATGTCGTAACAAGACGTGTTGGTGTTTAAGTTGATCTGACGTCGTGGCATATTAAAATTAAAACAAATCATCACACGTTTAAAATGGGAACTCTTTTATGATCCCCTATATACAAACATTTATAATTACATACGGTATTAGAACAACTATATATAACCACGATATATGCATTTATTGCATACGCATTTACAATCTCCGTTTACTTTCAATGTAACAGGAAACGTCAATAGTCGCTCATATTGACGTGTAGTAAAGTCATATTGGGTGTGTAATGTATACTCGTTCGTGTTTTATGCAGTTTTCTGTTCATGTCAAAGAAAGTATGTCAAAAATGTTGATTTCATGGTGAAAATTCCCTCGATGTAACGACAAAATGTTTGTTTTAGATAAAGGTTTTGGTGAAAATTGAATGTTACGACCTATTCTATTGTTCTAATTTAAAAATGCGTATGCAATAAAAAGGTCATTAAATTTATATTGGATATATATTGTGATATATGCACTCGTTCTTTCGCGCATAAATATTGCGCTCCTAACGTAGCGCAATATCAATACGCGAACGAGCTAAGGCATATATCCCAATAGAAATTTAATAACCTATAAATATTTACATGATCGTTTATGTGTTATATTGCCTATTAATGCTGCCTTGTTTGTTAGAGATTATAACCTGGCGGGGATATTTTAATTTACACTGTACCGTTTTATTGGGACTACAATATGGTAATAGTGAGGTTTGCTGCCTAGAACCTGGTTTAAACTCCAGTGACCTTTTTGGCCACAGACCGTTCTTTGGCGGTAGCCCTATTGTCAACCCCTTTGTATTTGTAGTGTTATATCTTGCCTTTTATTTATCATTGTAATTAGTGTGTGTTTCTATGTGTGTTTTTGATGGAATGTGTCCTTGAATGCTACATTTCCATTTCGATTGTTATATCTACTTAATTAAAGATTGTTTTTAATTCTTGTAGAAGTATAACGCGCCACTGATTGGTCACACATTGTATAAAACCGCGTTACGTAATGAGGCGGTTTATACAAAATGTGTGACCCATCGTTCGTTGGCGTGTTATCGATGCACTACATTGAACAATAATTTCCTTAAGCACCGAAAAGAAGTAATAGCATCCCATAAAGCGATAAAGACAAACTATTACTAAAAAATTGGAGTTCCATATCTCTACTCAATACCACATATAAAATAGGTTCTGCTTGCATAGCAAACGGAATAAAAACATGTTTTGCCATCAATTATTGATCCAGATCAGACAAGGTTTTATTGCTGGACGTTATATGGGTGAAACCACAATAACTAAATATGACCTTTTTCATTTCACAGAAAAAAGAATATTGTGGGCTTGTTGCATATGGTACATTGTGAAATAGCTTTTCACTCCCTCTCATGGACTTTTATTCACGAAGTTCTATTTTTTTATTTTTGGCGATTCTATTAAAAGGTGGATAAGGAGTTTTTATAATTATATTAAATCATGTGTTGTAGTGAATGGCAATGCATCGCCTTTTTTACATAGATGTTGCAGACAAGGAGACCCGTTGTCACCTTATGTTTGTGTAACATGTACTGAAGTACTGGCCATCTTAATTAAAACAAATATAAATAGTAAAGGTATACTGGTAGATGGTACTGAGTTATTGGTAAATCAATATGCAGACGACACTAGTATAACATTAGATGGCTCTAAGAAGTCATTTAACCATATGTTATTGGTTTTAACATTTTAAGCAAACATGTCTGGTCTTAAATGTAACATTGAGGAAACAAGAGTTATCTAGTTTGGAGCAAGAAAGGGAAGTAAAGCTATATAATACCCAGAGGCTAAGTTAAATTGGGACCAAGGCAATTTCAAACTATCGAGAATCATCTTTCCAACGAATTTGGAGGATATTATTTCTTTAAATCATAATAATAAGATTAAAGAAATCAAAGAAGTTATATATAGATGTTTAATAAGAAAGCTCAACCAATCAAAACTAATAATCAAACAGTTAAACTCGTTATTTTATGAATATATATATGAAATAGTGCAGTTGATAAAATAAATAGAACAGATGCCATTACGTGGTCTTTCATACCCCATCCAACCCCTTCTCCAAGAAGCGAAAATGGGGTTGGGTGGGGTATGAAATAAAACATTAATTTCGGCTTAAAAAGTTTGCATATTGAAAAATTAAAGCCTTTAATACGTATTTTTAAACAGGTTATTGCATTTTACCTGTAAAAAATGTTTTTAAAACATGTTATGTTGTCGAAATATCCGTTATAAAATCTTGCTAATATAAGCTTTCCCATTGCTTAATGGAATTAAGGCGGGGCTACGTAATGCGATTTGTATACAACCTATTCTGAATTAAACTTGCCTATTGTAGAATATATTCTTTTAATTTCATATATATGTTTATATAAAAGGCCATGTTGTGACATATTTAAAGACATGTAAATTATATTATTCAGTTACATACAATATATAACTCTTTCTGATTTCATAATGTCTTAATCAAAATGCCCGATTCTTTTAATGCGAGTAGTACAGATATTTTAAAATTCTTGAATACATACCCGTACTTTTATTTTACTTAACATAGCATAGAACGTTGGACGTTATCGTCTATAACTATTCCTCACATATACACTCCTTTATACAATAAAGTATACAATAGACTGCTATTTAATATTTCGCGCTGTCGTACGCTGTTGTAATGTCAAACCATGGAGTGACGTCACTGGAGGGCAGCATTTTTAGGGCTTTCCACCTTTCAGTGGAAAGACCTCTTGTTTTCGTTCTGTTTATTCTTATTAGGGCTTTCCACCTTTCAGTGGAAAGACCTCTTGTTTACGTTCTGTTTATTCTTATTATTCTTTTTCTTCTTCTCCCCAGCACTTTTCATAGTACGACTGGTCGCACGGCCTCTAAATTTAACACAGTGATAGAGCTCAGTCTGGAATAGTGTCCCGAAGCTTTTGGGGTCATGACGTCATCCAAGATGGCCGCCAGTGACGTCATCAGACACATATTGTTCGCGCTAGATCTCAAACATTTATAGTCGGATTTGAATGAAAATCTAACAGATTGTAGGGTTCAGGGTCTAGTTGTGCTTGAATGTAAAAACGTGTCTCTATGTACTAACGTCTTGACGTCAGTGACGTCACAATGTTACGAAAAGTCCTTTTTTTCAATGATTGCATTTTTCATGTTTTTTTTAGTGTAACATCCATCAGTGTCATTGTTTCAATCGACTCTGACAGTTTTAACGTCATGACGTCATTCAAAATGGCCGCCAATGACGTCATTTAAGAAATCTTGTAATCGCTATATCTCCTTTATTTATGATCGGAATTTGTTGCAACTTTCACAGCCTATAGGGAAATAGGATGTGTTGTGCCAGAATGTCGAAAAAATATCATGACGTCATCCATGATGGCCGCCAGTGACGTCATGATACAAATCTTGTTAGCTCAAGATCTCCAACATTTATAGTCGAATTTGAATGAAACTTTCACAGATTGTAGAGTTCGCGGTCTAGTTGTGCATGAATGTAAAAACGTGTCTCTATATAATAACGTCCTGACGTCAGTGACGTCATAATATTATGAAAAATCCGTTTTTTTAATGATTGCATATATTGAGGTATTTTAATGCAAAATTTATCAATGTCATTGTTTGAATTGACGCTGACAGTTTTAACGTCATGACGTTATCCAAAATGGCCGCCAATGACGTCATTTAAAAAATCTTGTAATCGCAATATCTCCTGCATTTATTATCGGATTTTGATGCAATTTTCACAGCCTGCAGGGAATTAGGTTGAGTTGTGGATGAATGTCAAAAATGGTCATGACGTCATCAAAGATGGCCGCCATTGACGTCATGATAAAAATCTTGTAAGTACTAGATCTCAACCATTTATAGTTGGATTTGAATTAAACTTTCACAGCTTGTAGAGTTTAGGGTCTAGTTATGCAAGAAGATCAAAACGTGTCTCTTTGTTATAACGTCTTGACGTCAGTGACGTTACAATGTTATTAAAAATCCGTTTTCTTTACTGTTTGCATTTTTTAAGTTGTTTTACTGCAAAATCAACATAACGTTAGTAGTTTTAATGTTATGACGTCATCCAAAATGGCCGCCAATGACGTCATTATAGAAATATTATAATCGCTATATCTCCTTCATTTATGATCGGATCTTGATAAAACTTTCACAGGAACTCTACATTCAACGTCTGGTTGTGCAATAATGTCGAAGTTTGTTATGTCGTCATCAAAGATGGCCACCAGTGACGTCATAAAGGAAATGTTGTTAAGACTATATCTTCTCTATTTATGATCGGATTTGAACACAACTTTCACGGATTGTAGAGTACGGGATCTGTTTGTGCACAGATGTCATACGGTATCCCCACGTCATGACATACTGGTCGCATTTTCGAAGTTATTTTCTTGATATATCAATCAGTTTCATCAACTTAGACAACTCTGACAGATGTGACGTCATGACGCCATTAAAATCAGGAAAGCCCGTTTGATCAGGTTTCTGATCAAAATCTAGTTATTATTATTATTCTTTTTCTTCTTCTCCCTAGCACTTTTCATAGTACGACTGGTCGCACGGCCTCTAAATTTAACACAGTGATAGAGCTCAGTCTGGAATAGTGTCCCGAAGCTTTTGGGGTCATGACGTCATCCAAGATGGCCGCCAGTGACGTCATCAGACAAATATTGTTCGCGCTAGATCTCAAACATTTATAGTCGGATTTGAATGAAAATTTTACAGATTGTAGAGTTCAAGGTCTAGTTGTGCTTGAATGTAAAAACCTGTCTCTACGTAATAACGTCTTGACGTCAGTGACGTCACAATGTTACGAAAAGTCCTTTTTTTCAATGATTGCATTTTTCATGTTTTTTTACTGTAACATCCATCAGTGTCATTGTTTCAATCGACTCTGACAGTTTTAACGTCATGACGTCATTCAAAATGGCCGCCAATGACGTCATTTAAGAAATCTTGTAATCGCTATATCTCCTTCATTTATGATCGGATTTTGATGCAACTTGCACAGCCTGTAGGGAATAAGGTTGAGTTGTGGAACAATGTCAAAAATTGTCATGACGTCATCCAAGATGGCCGCCAGTGACGTCATGATACAACTTTTGTTAGCGCTAGATCTCAAAAATTTACCGTCGGATTTAAAGGAAACTTTTATAGATTGTCGAGTTTAGGGTCTAGTTGTGCCTGAATGTCAAAATGTGTCTCTACGTAATAATCTCCTGACGTCAGTGACGTCACAATGTTATGAAAAATCCGTTTTTTTCATTAATTGTATTTTTTAAGGATTTTATTGTAAAATCCGTCAGTGTCATCATTTCAGTCGAGGCTGACAGTTCTAACGTCATGACGTCATTCAAAATGGCCGCTTATGACGTCATTTAAGAAATCTTGTAATCGCTATATCTCCTTCATTTATGATCGGATTTTGATGCAAACTTTCACAGCCTCTAGGGAAGTATGTTGGGTTGTACCAGAATGTCGAAAATTATCATGACGTCATCCAAGATGGCCGCCAGTGACGTCATCAGACAAATCTTGTTATCGCTAGATCTCAAACATTTATAGTTCGATTTGAATGAAACTTTAAAAAAATATAGGTTTTAGGCTCTAGTTGTGCAAAAATGTAAAAACGTGTCTCTATGTAGTAACGTCTTGACGTCAGTGACGTCATAATGTTATGAAAATCCGTTTTTTCACTGATTCCATTTTTGAAGTTGTTTTACTGAATAATCCATCAATGTCATTGTCTCAGTCGACGCTGACATTTTTAACGTCATGACGTCATCCAAAATGGCCGCCAATGACGTCATTTAAGAAATCTTGTTTTGTCTATATCTTCTCTATTTATTATCGGATTTGAATACAACTGTCACCGATTGTAGAGTTCTGGGTCCGGTTGTGCAAGAACGTCATACGGTATCCCGACGTCATGACGTCAGTGACGTCAAAATATTCAGAAATTCCTTTTTTTCACTGATTGCATGTTGGAAGTTATTTTCGTGATAAATCAATCAGCGTCTTCATCTTCGACAACTATGACAGTTGTGACGTCATGACGCCATTAAAAACAGAAGAAAGCCCGTTTGATCAGGCTCTGATCAAAATCTAGTTGTTAATGTTACCCTCCCAATCGCATCATCTAGGAATCAATGTATTTCTAATAATAAATCCGACGTCAAAGCAAGTTAAACTTTATAAATATATATTGTTTTTTCCCCATGACCAACACGTTATGCGCAAATAAATCGTTGATCAGTAAAGTTGACAGTGGATATTGCCAAACTTCGAAAATATAATGTCAACCTTCGGCTTCGCCTCGGTCGACAATTTTTTCCTCAGGTTGACAATAAACACTGTCACCCTCACAGGGATGTAATATTTATATAATGTTACAAGGTGCTACGTTTTTCTGAAACAGTTCCTAATATAAGTAACTAGCAATTATAAAGGATACTATTTTGCAACCTATTTGATTTTCTAATTTTAAATCAACTGAGGTACTGTTTCGCTACAATTACCAAGATACATACACGCATTTAGATTATATACCGCATCTAGACATCCGCTTGTGTCATCAATTTTAACAAAATGCATTTCGAGCATACGTTCCCAGTCATACATTGTTGTATCTATACATCAAGTATGCAAAATGGGCATTTCACTACATTACAGGCAGACTAAATTTTCTGAATTTTCTAAATCTTCTGAAAACTCTAATTTCTTAGTATTTTGTTTTACCCAACTTTGAATAATGCATTGACACGTATTTATGTTTCAACAAAGAATGCACTGGTGGAAAATATGGAGAAAACTGCGTGAAGATTTGTGGCCAGTGTCTAAATGGACCGTGTGATATATTCAATGGTAGCTGTACTGGTGGTTGCAGAGCTGGTTACAAGGATACACCAACATGTGATGAATGTATTATTGTTTATAATTCCTTCAAATATAACTTTGCATTTTGTACAATACAATAATTAAACATTCAAATCGTGTCTGCAAACGGTATTGTCATTGAGGTATTCCTATTGCTCTTATTGGGCATTGAATGAAGGCGCCATCTCTGTTTTAATTATTTAATAGTAATGAGTGCTTTCAAAAGTACGTGTGTTTTTGAAATTGTATGAAGCGTCAATTGTATGAACAAAACAGCTTGTTACGAAACGGACGATACATTCATCTGTAGGATTTTTTGAAAAATATGTTTTGTAACCAAATATCGATTGAACGCGTGAGAAGAATGAGATAAACGTTCATCTTTCAGTCATAAATTAAAAAAATAGACTGTTAATTTGTTTTTAATGTTATAATATCAAGCATAGGCTAAACTAGGTTTCTCTGTGCATGTCAAGCGTTGCAAATATTGTTATATGTATCATATCATATAGCGTGTTACAATGGACGGTAAGGGTGCGTAGTTCTGCAGTGGCTTCAGAAAACACACCAGGGATAATACACAAGTGACCTTCCGGTATTGCTTTCCAATATTTAACAAATGTATGCGTTGTTGATGAACATATTAATAACTTAATGTGATTTCGACTAATATATATTTCTTAAAAAAAATCTTGTATGAAATGGTACACAATATAATATGTTTAACTACAAAAAGCAAAAAATCACAATAAATCAATTTGCTTTCTTAGTAAAGTAATTTTTTTTTTAGTAAATACTAACTTTTTTAAAACACACAACATAATCCAACGATAATCTTCACTTTATTATTTAGCATGTGATCCTGGATCATATGGGGATAAATGTGCAAAACGTTGCAACGAAAATTGTCTCAATACTATCGCCTGTAGTACTACTGATGGTAACTGTGGTGGCTGCAAGGCGGGATGGAGAGGGGCCAAATGTGAACAAGGTTAACATGATTTCATTAATTCATTTTGAATTGTTGATGTCTTAACATTTCTTTTTTCTTTTTACGACTATACCTTTTATTAATGTTAATAGGTTTAAAACAGATTGTAACTGTTGTACGGTTTGTGACGAAGGGTGTTATAAGCGGGTGAGGTTCTATGTAATACTGCAATGGCGTCCGAAAACACTATATTTAAGAAATGAAATATTTCCAGCGGGTTTATATTGTCCCTGATCAATACCTGATGGGCTGGACTTCAAGTGCATCGCATGCCCGCTGTTTCGATATGTTTGAAGTTCTAAACACCAGGTTTTGATCTCGCACCAAATAAACCCGCTGGAAATATTTTATTTCTTATCTGACGTGGATTTGTATGTATCATGACGCACATATTGTCGAGAGATTAAACCAAATACAAACAAATTCTCACAACTTACATTTTATGCTCATCTCTCAACATCAAACGAGAAAAATGTGCAGCTTCTACCGATTTAAATTTGTAGTTGGAGCTTAGAGTCGCTTAAAAAAAGGCATTCCATTGCATTTCGTTTTGCATCTGACGTTTAAAATGACGTCTCAACGGTTAAATGACCTGACGTCAGAGGTTTTTATATACATTTTAAAACTTCTCCAATAACCTGTCAGCGTTGATTATTTTGATAAACCATGTTAGATTGAAGAGTTTATCCATTATTCAATTCCAAGATCGTACAAACGTGATAAATTACGTGATCAATAAACGTGTAAAGGGTTTAAAAGAGATTTTATATGTACGGTTTGTGATGATGGGTCTTATGAGCGTGTTATATCTCTTAAATATTTCTATGGCGTCAGAAAACACTGGCTTTTATATTGAAGGGTTTATCTATTATTCATTCCCAAGATCGCACAAACGTCATAAATTACGTGATCGTTTATTGAATAGTATGTTAAGACACGACAATAGCAATAAATCTCATCTAGTAGTTGTATTACTTGTCCTTTGTTGTCTGCGAACCCAACAGTTGTCGCAGTAGAATACCTCGTTAGCCAGTGCTAAGGGACGTGAGGGATGTTACACTTTATATAAACTCTCATTAACAAACTTAATAAAAACGAATCTGCTACTTTTCTCACTTGTTGTTTTTGTTGCTTTCAATAGAACAATATTTATTATTAAAAAACATTCAGTTACAATAAATATGTGTACAGAATGCCCAGATGGAAGATATGGAGAGAACTGTTTGAAGAAATGTGGCCAGTGTAGCAACGGGCATTGTAATAAAAGTAATGGTGAATGTTCTGGCGGATGCAAGCCTGGATACAATAATACACGACTTTGCACTGAAGGTAATTTTGTTTTGAAAATTGCAGTTTGATTCTAAAAGGATAAATACAATATCATATGTTTATTTTAGAAGCTAAATTAATTAAACATTATATAATGACAAACTGCATTTTGATCACGAGAATGTATACATTCGAATGTATAGCATAACTGACTACAAATAAATATGAATTACTTATTTTTAAAAAAAGCATTTACATGTTAGAATTGCCCGCTTATGTACGAATATTGCCTGGAGGGGCACCTGGGATCTCACTAACTGAAGCTGGAAAGTCGCCATATGACCTTAGCTGTTGGTGCTACTAAAAAATTCAATTCAATTCGCCAATAATAGCTCTATATATACTTAACATTTACATTTATTTTGAGATGAGACAGACAAGTACTATTCAAAATAAATTAAGTTTAAGTTATAGCTTGCAGTGCTGGTAGTTATGGTCTAGACTGTAAGGAACCATGTAGTGCCAATTGTCAGAGACCAAAAGCATGTCAGAAAGAAGATGGTAAATGTGATTGTAGACCTGGATGGAAAGGATACACATGTGATCAAGGTTGGTGGTTGAAATATTTTAGAATGGCTTTGTAACCGATTATTAGGGTCAATATTTTGTTGTTTTTAAAAAACGTACACGTTCCTGTTACACATTTGTAGTCGCCAATAGTATTTGTCAGAATCCATCACTTGTAATAAAACGAATGATAAGCAATGTTAGGGATAGATGAAGAGTGATAAAAAGTTTAAAAAATAAACATTTATTTAACAATTGATTTAAGGCTTGAGTAGTAAGAAACCTAAATGTACATGTTTCACGATATAAATGCATACATCTATAATAATACATTGTGAATCATATATTAATTAAAAAACAGGACATGTTTTTACAATATTACTAAACCAGATGGCTTAGCAATTGTTTATGTATTTTTTAGCCTGTGATGATGGTAAATATGGACAAAATTGTGCATATAACTGTGGAGGACATTGTAAGAATGAAGCTATGTGTCGGAAGGATAACGGTCAATGTCTAAATGGATGTGCTCCTGGCTGGCGGGGAGACATGTGCAAATACAGTAAGTTGTGTCCAATATGGGTGTCTAATGTATGCCCATTCATAACAACATATGAGCGATAATAAAGACATGCATGCGAAACAATATATGTTTGATGACTGCAACTGAATGAACTGATCCACAACTGTTACAATAGTATACATGGTTACATTCCTTATTAGAAACAAGGCAGCTAACAATGTGTTCTATACATGAACATGTTTTGAAAATCATTCGGGTGAACGATTTCGCTTAAATTTTATGCAAATTAAATTAATCATGTAATAAGGAACGGTTTTTATGAGGGTCGGATGTGTCAGAAGAATTATGGCTTAAAAATAAAAGTGTGGCGAAGAAATCGATCTGGACACTTTTTTAAATATAACAAGGAAATAAGGTTGATATTACATTGTATTTAGCTGGTTGTAAGAACACTATTTCATGTATTTTGTTACAAATATGAATAATTGTATTTATTAAAAAACACATTTTGATCATCCAACGATATTTAAACATATAATATAATAGAGCATTTGTATCTAATTAAGCTTTCTTTAGGACATGCAATCATCGTTTAAATGTTTACATAATTATATTTAATTGAACTCACCAAAGAAATAATAGAACAGAACAGATTAATATGTATACAGCCTTTTCTGAATAAAACTTGCCTTTGGTGGTATATTCGTTTGTGTTTAATGTTTTTATATAAAAGGCCATGCTGTGACATATTTTGAAAGACATTTCAATTATATTATTAAGTTAGATACAATATATAACTCTTTCTGATTTCAAAACGTCTTCAACAATATTACCGATCATTGTAATGCGTTTTTTTAATTCTTGAATACATGCTCGTTTCTTTGCTTAACAAAGCGTAGAAGATTGGACGTTATCGTCTATAACTATTCCTCACGTGTACACTCCTTTATGCAATTCCTACATCTATCCTAGCGTGAAACATTATACATGTTTCCCGATTATGACATCTATCCTAGCATGAAACATTATACATTTTCCCGATTATGACATCTATCCTAGCGTGAACCATTATATATTTTCCCCGATTATGACATCTATCCTAGCGTGAAACATTATACATTTTTCCGGATTATGACATCTATGCTAGGGTGAAACATTATACACGATTCCCTATTATGACATCTATCCTAGCGTGAAACATTGTACTTGTTTTCCGATTATGACATCTATCCTAGCGTGAAACATTATACATGTTTCCCGATTATGACATCCATCCTAGCGTGAAACATTATACATTTGCCCGATTATGACATCTAGCCTAGCGTGAAACATTATATATTTTCCCGATTATGACGCTGAGTTTTATACGAGTACAACAACCAGTAACAACTTTTAAATTTTTATGCTATTTACAACATAATATGTGTACAAAATAGAAGAAAAATGATTAGAACGAAAATAAGACAATTATGGTGTTCTTGTTCTAATTTTTTGAGCTTGTTCTAAATTTGCAGATGCATTGTATCATTTTAAATGCATTTTAACGTGAATTGTGTATGCAAATATACATGTTTATGTACATGTTGTAGTATTGGCATTGTTTTAAAATATAGTTTCATAACTTACTAGAATGCCCATCTGGTCTGTATGGGGATAAATGTGTCCAAATGTGTAGCCGACATTGCAAACGAGGACGCGAGTACTGCAGCAATATTGATGGTACATGTCATAATCAGTGCACGGCTGGCTGGATGGGAGTACTCTGTGACCAAGGTATAAGAAGTGAAAATAGAAATTTACTGGTATTTGGATGCATTATTAATTGAACTTTGATTGTCGATACAACAGTCAGGATAATTTCTTTTTATGAGTTAATTTTAAATATCGATTGTTTTATGATACACAGAACGAATCTCAGTTTAATTTTAAAATATACATGTAAAATATACAACAAATAAACACCGTTGTACTTGTTTAAAGGCCGATTTAATACAAAATGAAAGGCAAACGGCTAAGTTAACTGCTCTTTTAATACTTCATCACATGAGTATATATAAGCCGTCCCGAATTTCAGATTATTTCAAAATCCATTTTCATGAGATACATGTAACACATAAACACCGTTGTACTTGTTTAAATGCCGATTTAATAAAAAATGAAAGGCAAACTGCTAATACTTCATAATTACATTTTTGTACAGGATGCTCGAATGGAACATATGGAGAGAACTGCAAGGAAGCATGTGGTAAATGCCGTAAAGGACATTGTGACGCACACGATGGTGTATGTGATGGTGGATGTCAGTCTGGATACAAGAATACACACATGTGTGTTAACGGTAAGTATGTCTCCATGAAGACAGTTTGATACTTAATTTTTAATTAGCGCGCCACTCAAGTGTGTCTATACCTGACATATTTATCAACATGAAATAGCTGTTGCAACTGTGTTCTAATACAAATATTTAAAGCAGATACAAAAGTAAAAAAATAAATACAGCATTCACTGGAGACTCTCCACTGAAAAGACACAGCCAAACAATCAACAATAAATGGAAAACTATAAGTAGAGTATGCGACACCACAAACATAAAAAGGGTTAACCAAAGCGGTATTGCATTAGAACGGTCAGTGGCAAAATATGTCGATAGGTTTTAAACAGGTTCTAGGGTGCAAAAACAAACCTCATGTTAACCCTATTGTTATCCCAATTACGCAGTACGGTGTGGCCATGCCAAACGATATACTCTAACAAACAAGGCAGCATTAATATGCACATGGCGGCATTAATATGCACAAGGCAGCCTTAATATGCACAAAATAATAACGGTATGACTTGAAGCAGATGCCAGAATAATAAGATAATTCCGTTACGGTCACGACATGACAGAATTTAGCAAACATTTAAACGTTATCTTCCTTTACAGGATTTAGGATCAAACTTGTATGAAAAGTATAACAGTTACATATTAGTATTTAACTTCCCATGCTATCCGTGTTGAACACCAGAATCATATTATATTAAACAATTTTATTTATATGTATTATAATTTTATTCGGATATCAATTATAAACGTATTATTAAAACAAACTTATAATAAATAATTAACATAATAAAAATCAGTTTAATATTTTGTTTAAAGTTGGCTTTTTGATACACAACGTTGTTTGACGTTTTGGTTGTTCAAGGCCTTGATATTATGTCGTCACATGACGTGTTGGTGTTTAAGTTTATCTGACGTCGTGGCATATTAAAATAAAAATAAATCATCACACGTTTAATCAATTTATATGAAATGGAAACAATCTCCGTTTACTTTCAATGTAACAGGAAACGTCAATAGTCGCTCATACTGACGTGTAGTAAAGTCATATTGGGTGTTTAATGTATTTATGCAATTTTCTGTTAATGTCAAAGAAAGTATGTAAAAAAAATATGTTGATTTCATGGTGAAAATTCCCACGATGTAACGACAATATGTTTGTTTTAGATAAAAGTTTTGGTGAAAATTGAATGTTACAACCTGTTTTATTGTTCTAATTTCAAAATGCGTATGCAATAAAAAGGTCATTAGATTTATATTGGGATATATATTGTGATATATGCACTCGTTCTTTCGCGCATAAATATTGCGCTACTAACGTCGCGCAATATTAATACGCGAAAGAGCTCATGCATATATTCCAATAAAAATTATATAACCTATAAATATTTACATGATCGTCTATGTGTTATATTGCCTATTAATGGTGCCTTGTTTGTTAGAGAATATAACCTGGCGGGTCTATTTTAATTTACACTGTACCGTTTTATTGGGATGACAATATAGTAATAGTAAGGTTTGGTGCACCCTAGAACCTGGATTAAACCCCAGAGACCTTTTTGGCCACTGACCGTTCTTGAGCGGTAGCCCTATTGTCAACCCTTTTGTGTTTGTAGTGAAATATCTTGCATTTATTTATCATTGTAATTAGTGTGTGTTTCTATGTGTGTTTTTGATGGAATGTGTCCTTTAATGCTACATTTCCATTTTGATTGTTATATAAACTTAATTAAGGATTGTTTTTAATTGTTTGTGATGTTGTAGAAGTATAACACGCCACTGATTGGTCACACATTGTATAAAACCGCGTTACATAGTGAAGCGGTTTTATACAAAATGTGTGATCCATCGATCGTTGGCGTGTTATCGATGCACTACATTGAAAAATAATTTCCTTAAGCTCCGTAAAGAAGTAATAACATGCATACCATAAAGCGATAAAGAAAACTATTACTAAAAAATTGGAGATCCATATCTCTACTCCGTACCACATATAAAATAGGTTCTGCTTGCATAGCAAACAGAATAAAACAATCTTTGCCATCAATTATTGATCCGGATCAGACAGGTTTTTTTTCTGGACGTTATATGGATGAAACCACAAGATCTAAATATGAACTTTATCATTTCGCAGAAAAAAAGAATATTGTGGGCTCGTTGCGTATGGTACATTGTGAAAAGGCTTTTGACTCACTCTCATGGTCTTTTATTCATGAAGTTCAATTATTTTTTTCGCGATTCTATTAAAAGATGGATAAGGAGTTTTTATAATAATATTAAATCATGTGTTGTAGTAAATGGTCATGCATCGCCTTTTTTACATAGAGGTTGCATACAAGGAGACCCGTTGTCATTTTATGTTTGTGTAGCATGTGCTGAAGTACTGGCCATCTTAATTAGAACAAATAAAAATAGTAAAAGTATACTGCTAGATGGTACTGAGTTATTGGTAAATCAATATGCAGACGACACTATTCTTGCATACCGGACAAGGATATCCGCCATTTTACCGGGGCTAGATATTTCCATCTCACCCTAGGGTCGAGATCAAATTCACCATCGCCAACATCCGGTATGCAGGAAAACATGCAAAACGTTAATAGCTGTCGGCGTGAATGCATAACATTTCTCTGATATGCAAGAAAAATAATCTATCATGGGTATTCGGTTCAGATAGGAAATTCCAATCCTCGGTATAAGTGTTTTAATCGGAACCTCGGCAGAACCTCTGTTTCGATAAAAATACGTATTCCTCGGGTTGGAATTCCCTATCTTCACCGGATACCCATGTAAGATTCTTATAGTCTCACATTAGATGGCTCTGAAAAGTCATTTAACTATACGTTATTGGTTTTAACATTTTATGCAAAAATGTCTGGTCTTAAATGTATCTTGTTTGGAGCAGGAAAGGGAAGTAATGCTATATTATACCCAGAGGCTAAGTTAAATTTGGACCAAGGCAATTTCAAACTACTGGGAATCATCTTTTCAACGAATTTGGAGGATATAATTTCTTTAAATTATAATAATCAGATTAAAGAAATCAAAGAACTTATATATAGATGTTTAATAAGAAAGCTCACCCCATCAAAACTAATAATCAAACAGTTAAACTCGTTTTTTTATGAATATATATATGGAATAGTGCAGTTGATAAAATAAAAGTAGATGTCGTAAACCAGCCTTATGATGAAGTAGGACTACATATGTTAAATATAGAATGTTTTATGAAAGCCCTGATGGTCACGTGGATAAAAAGTCAAAACATGGATAATAAAAAGTGGTTCCACCTATTAAAACTGTGTACCCCTTTGCAAAGGCACATGCCAAATTTGGGCATAATTGTTTAGACAACAACCTAAACAAGATAGACAATCCATTTTGGAATGATGTATATAGTTCATTGAGCCACCTAAAAACAGACTTGCTCCTAATTCATAGAATGAAATATTGATGGAACCAGTTTCCCTCAAAGATACTATTAAGACTGGAAGACATTGTTTATATAGTAAACGTTATAGAGATAGGTATATTATTTGTGTTAATGATTTTGTAGATTAAAATGGTGACTTTCTGTCTTTTGACTTGTTTTAAGAAAACTACGGAATGGGGATACTTTACGAACTTTATTAAACATGATCGGGTAACAAGGAAAATAAAAACAAAACAGTTAAACGATTAGAAATCACAAAAAATAAATGTAAAATAGTTGGCCACATTCAAAACTAAGTCTTGTAAATAATTAAGAAAGATGAAAAGGGGTACACAGATATTTACAAAACTCTGAATAGACAAAGAACTGAACCTAAAGCAATACTGGAATCAATGAAGTCAAGAAAATTTATAAAAAAAGCAAAGAAGAATGGATATTTTCACTACCTTTTAACATAACAAAAGACACATTACTTTTTTGGTTACAAATAAGATTATTACATCCTATTTTAGCAAATAATAAACTTCTTGTGAAAATGAATATTATTAATAATGACAGGTGTTAGTTTTGTAATGAAGACACGGAATCATTAATTAATTGATTTTGGCACTGTCGAAATGTGCAGTTGCGACTGACTTTTAAAGAGGGGTGCCAACATCTTAATAATTTAACTTTAAACATAAGTACAATTATATTTGGAGATATTGCTCTTGATAATACTCTTAATTATTATATTCTAGTAGCTAAGAAATGTATTTATGCCGGTAGAATAGATGGGAGTACCAATATAACACACAGGAAAAAGTAAAAGCTTTCAGAACAAATTATTTTGACAGATTTAATGGAACACGGCAAATTTACACTAATCCTTAGATTAATTAGAATAAGGGTCTTTTAAAATTAATGGAAATTTATTTTTTCCGTCGATTTTGTTTTTGTTTTTTTCTAAACAATCTGTTTCAGATAAAAACAATCTTATATATATATATATATATATATATATATATATGCTCAGTAAGTCATTGTGTGCACGTGTGTGTATTAAAAGAAGGGAAACAATACTGTGTTTTTTTTAATATGACTGAATTTTACATCAAGCTTTTAGATGCATAGCATATAGTTGTGGCAACAAAAAATTAGAAAACAACTTTCTTCATCATAGCATTGGTTCGATTTAATAAAATTTGTTAATGTGTGTTTATTATGGTATACGCTAGCCAAATATAAATCATTTTACCACAGTGAGACATAAAACTTTCGGTGGTTCGTCTTTTTGTGTTTGATTTGATTGTTTGATGAGATAAATAGAGGAACGTATTAGTTTCCTTCTTGTGTAAACATTTATTTGGCTGGATATTTACTATGAAAACTTTGTTTCTTAGACATATAACTATTTATTACAATTTCTAATTATTGTACGGTACTACGGGGGATGATTCTCCGACTCCCCCCCCCCCCCCCCCCCCCATGTTCCTTTGACGGGGAAGATAAATGGGCCGTCCTTGTTTTTAAAGATTGCCTAAAAAACATAATAATAATAATAATTTCCTTATATGCAATGGTTGGTGAAAAGATCACCTAAAAGTGTGCAATGTTACTTAAGTTAAATGTGGATATATTATTGTTTGCACATTTTATTTCGCCATAATGTGTTTAGTTTTAGGATTAATTTTCATTACGTGTGAGTAATTGAACAATAACTTTTTTATCGACATTTTGAAGTATAACTCGTCAGATCACAAATAATAAATAGTTCTGACATATTTTTTTTAAATGTGAATAATAGTCAAAGTCGGAATATGATATGGAACATAGCAAATATTCTGGATTATAAATCTTCACCAAGTGTTTCGCTTTGCATTAAATTGATGCACATGTTATTGCGCCATAATTTGTTTATTTGAGGGTCACTTCTTATTATTTGACATTATGATAATATATATTTTCAATTTAGCGACAATGTCAAATGATTTATAACACGTAAATAACGTCAAATGACAGATCAAAAATTGTGTAAAGCCATGATCAGGTTATATTTAATATTTTGGCGTGTAAATCTGTATATTGTATTAACCTTCAAACAGATCAACATCCCATGTATTGTTCCTCGTTATGGCTTCACTTTGCTTGCGTAGCTCTACGTTTTTACGTCCTCCTCAGACAGCTTCTTTAATATGTGCCTGTTGAGGTTCGGCAATGTCCTGTATATCAGTATTCATATTTTTTAAATATATATTATCTACATATTTTTTAATTTGTTTCAGTTGGAATAATTACTATTTCCTAGCTGTTATGTATGAGTTAATTATTTTGCATTATGGTCAAAATTAAAATTAAGTCCTAACTACTATTCAGTCTATGAATGCTTTGACAATTATTACACGTGCATAAAAGCCAGAAAAAGCAACTAATCTTGTAATAAAGTTAGTCAAAGAAATAACCCAGGTCTTTATGCTGCACTTGCTTTCTATTGCTAAAATGACTATAATGCGCAAATTTCACATTTTATTAAATTGTTTGAGTTTGTCATGAAACAATTTGCAGTGTAGGAGTCAGTATAATAAACCAATTGCATATATATCATGATGCACTAGTGTAATAAATATGCAAATAAAGGTCGAATGATAGCTCAGTACAATCATAGTGTCGTGCTTTCGTAACCGTTTAAAATGCTGCTTTACGAAAATCCGCAAGGCAGTTTAGTAATTTGTTGCCGTGCACTTGAATTACTAGAGCACAACCTGAGTGATGAGAAAGTACCTTATCGTCAATCAAAAAAGTTAGTCGCAATTTGAACATAAACACCCGGAAAATACAGAAATACCGAAAATCTTGAACGACTTCTTTTCTTTGCGGTTTGTTGGCAAGATTCAGGCTTCCTCTGTAGTTCAGTGGATAAGACCTTGAGCTTTAGAGCTCTGCCCTGCGTGGGTTCTATCACCACTAAGACATGTCAGATGGGAAACTTCATCCTTCAACATCATCTGCCTCTGAGGTTGCTGTCCCAAAATTACCTAATAAAATGTCTCATCGGACGTAAAAACCTATTTAATTAGTCTGTGTTATTGCAAAACTATTGCAAAGGAGGAATTTACTGAATACCTTTACTATCACTTTTAATGATTATAAAATTATCTGGTTATGCCATAGAAATCGGGTCCTGGATGGGCTGTTGTATTTCAGCCCCCCACCCCACCCCCACCTCCCACCCCAAACAAATGTTTTAATATTTGGCAGTGCCTAGCCAACTGACTCGACCTCAAATTTGCCAGAGGTGACTTGGCACATTAATTCATTTATTTGTAGGTCGGATCCCACATCTTCTAATAGAAAGTCTCGCGGCAAAGTGATGGCTAACAAGCCATAATTTTCTAGAAAAAGATCGTTTGTTCGTGCCAGTTTGACACTTTGCATATGAACAGACGAACTTTCTCGGAACGCGTTTTATGAAATAAAAACTAAATCTCGTTCAAAGATTAAATTCTTGCGTTCATTTGCGTCATACAATATTTTATAAGTAGTAGAGTAAGTAGAGTAAATAGGTCATAGCTGATATTCTTCTGTATACGCAAAAAAAATGTTGATTTTAAATATTATTATTTAGAATGTGACCCTGGAAGGTATGGGGATAACTGTGCTAGACGTTGCAATGCAAATTGTCTCAATACTTACGACTGTAGGAATACTGATGGTCACTGTCGTGGCTGCAAGGCAGGATGGAAAGGAGACAGATGTGAACAAGGCTAGTTCTTTTCATCAGTTCATACAACTGGAATATTGTATTTGATATTATAGTAATTTCACAATATAATAGTAACAATCAGGTTGGATCCGCACGATACGTCACTATGTTATACAGCTTTTACATCAACATTGCCTACCTCTTTTTGCAATGTGACGTAATATAGCTTGATTATTTATCCGACGTAATACAGTTGCTTGTTATTATGAAACAATATGTTATACTACTATCATAAAAACTGTATTTATTGTTAATAATGTTACGTATATTTACGATGTATACAATAAAGCGATTTGCATCATTTAAACTTTCAATTTCTAGAATGTGAAGAAAAGAAATGGGGTGAAAATTGTATTAAAGTGTGTGGCGCATGCTCAGAGGGCTTCGCGTGTGATAGAATATCTGGAGTTTGTAGTAACGGATGTATGCCTGGTTATAAAACAACAGACATGTGTTCCGAAGGTACGTTCTTATTGAAGCACTTTTTGATTTAGTTTAGTTATAATCAAGGAGTGTTTATAATGGCAAGCATATTATCTAGTAGCAACAGTTGGTATTCCCTTGTGTAACACTACTAATGCAATGTTATAATGGTCTTGTATGTTGAACTATGGTTAATAATATATATCTTAACGAACTTCAACATAACAAAGCTAATATTCCTGATACTAACGCTTTTTTCTTGATTCACATCTCACTATTGAAAATAGTGAAATAATTAGCAAAATCTATGACGAGAGATCCTTTTAATTTTGATATTGTTCATTATCCCTATTTAGATGGGGAAGTTCCCCGAGCAACTTCTTACGGGTCTATTGTGTCTCAACTTATTCGTTTTTCTAGAGCTTGTACTCGAGTTGAGGACTTTAATATTCGTGATCTTTGTTTAACTAAAAAGCTACTTTATCATAAACTTCGTAAAACCTTTGCAAAATTGTTTTATCGTTGCCCTGTTCTTAAGAACTCTTCTGCGACAAGGACTATCACAACCTTACTTCTATGGTGACGTGATTTACAAACTTCGTAAGATCCTTGGTCATGATCACGTTCATACTATCTTTGTTAAACTTGTTAAAAGGTTTATCAAAAGAGGTTATGACCCTATCATTTTGCAACGCACTGCATGCTTGGTGGTGGACCCATTTACAGTTCGCCATTATGCTTTCCTTCTTACTTGTGCGATAACCGGACAGGCTGTGGACCCTATGATGACGTCTACCTAAAGCCCAGTGACGTTTGTTTTTTGTCAGCAATCTTGTCTTGTCGTGCCCTCAATGGTGTATTCGCTTGTTGATCTGACTTCTGCCAAGTCAATGAGTCAATGAGTACCTTCTTCGTGGCTTTCTATGCTATTGTGTTTTGTATTTATATATACACGAACATCTTTATGTTTTATTTATTGCCTATTAATGCTGCCTTGTTGGTTAGAGAATAATTCATATCGGGGATTTCTTTATTTACACAGTCCCGTTTTAATGTGATGACAGTACGGCAAGTGTGAGGTTTGGTGCACCCTAGAATCTCGTTTAAACCCACAGCAGCCTTTTTTGCCCTTACCGTTCCAAGGCGGTAGCCCTGTTGTCTACCATTTTGTCTTTGTGACGTCATATGCCTTTATTCCTTATTAACATTGCCATTCATGTTTGTCGTTTTGCGTGTGTTTGGGTTTCCTGTGTCCTGTTCCACTTCTGTACTTATTTCTATGTCCCCTTGAATTATTGAAAATTTTCATTTTCAGCCTTGTGAACTCTCTAGCGCCTTCGTGTTATATTCTTTCTTTCCCAACCTTGGCCAGAATCTATACATATGTTGTCGTTACCTAAAACTGCAGAGTTTAACGATTGTGTGAATGTTAAGACAATGTAAATTTCAAGAAGCCAACATCTAGGGTATATAAGCATGATAAGTCAATTTGTAAGCAAAGTAAATTGGTCATAGCTGTTATTCATCTGTATACGCTGTTTGTTGATTTTACTAATTATTATTTAGAATGTGACCCTGGATGGTATGGGGATAACTGTGCAAGACGTTGCAATGCAAATTGTCTCAATACTAATGGCTGTAGGAATACTGATGGTCACTGTGGTGGCTGCAAGGCAGGATGGAGAGGAGACAAATGTGAAAAAGGTTAGCATGTTTTTCATTAATTGTGAATGCTACAGATCGATTAATACTTAATAATATACTTCATTGTGAATAATAATATTATTATTACAGTATTTCTTCATTTGTTTATATCGTAAACTAGTAACCATTGTTTTAATAATAATCAGATATTCCTCATGAATTATATTCGTTACATATCTTTGATGTAATAAAGCAAAGACAAACGTTAATAATTTTGGAAAGGATAGACAAATTAAATGCGAAATATTTCGTTTGAACTGATAGCAATTACAAAACAAGAGTATGATAAAGGACCTTTGGAAACGGCCGAAAACGACACATACGAAATATTGCAGTCTCGGTTTGATTGAGACTGTTCATGAGCGGTAGTGAAATATGCTAGCTACCGCTCACGCTATCTAGCCCCGGGTTGAGCAGAACTCAATATTAATAAAATCAATAGTACAAAATTTTAACCATCCCAAAGATGGCATGCATATGGCGGTGGACATGGAGTATCTTTCTTCGCCAGGTCGTACGGCGTATGGTCCCAGTATCTAATAAAATTAAATGCCCCGAAGAGCGAAATAAACATAATGGAATTTAGTTGGGAGCAGCGGTTATGAAGTCTGTTCAAGTCTGTTTACATTGCTCTGATGGCGCATTCCTTGTTGAGATAACTTTGAGAATGGAAATTGTGATAGATTTAAAAATGAAACAAGATTGGATACAACAGTATACATCGAAATGTGTTCACCATTATATGTTTTAGAAGTAAAAACGTTTGATTCTTATCGGATAAGCAAAGCATTCTGTTATATAGTCTAAACTATACTATGCATTTTATTATTTAGAATGTGACCCTGGGTGGTATGGGGATTACTGTGCTGAACGTTGCAATGCAAATTGCCTCAATATTACAGCCTGTAGACATACTGATGGTCATTGTGGTGCCTGCAAGTCAGGGTGGAAAGGAGTCAAATGTGAACAAGGTTAACAGGTTTTTATTAATTTATCTTGATTTTACAATTTCTTGTGGACAAATGTGAACAAGGCTAGTTTTTTTCTCATTAATTCATATATGTGGAATATTGTATTTGATATTATATTATTTTCACAATATATTAATAAAAACAAGTCTGGATCCGCACGACATATCTGTATGTACTTTACATCAACATTACCTACTTCTTCTTGCAACGTGCACGTCGTGTAGATTGTTGAGGCTACAGTATATTATTGTAGGTTCATCCGACGTCATATACATGTAGCTTGCTTATTATGAGGCTTAATATGTTATAATACTATCATAGAAACTATATTTAATGTTAATAAAGTTAACAGTCATACGTATATTTACGATGTATACACTAAAGTGGTTTGCATCAATTCTAGAATGTGAAGAAAATGAATGGGGTGAAAGTTGTACCAACGTGTGTGGCGCATGCTCAGAGGGCATCACGTGTGATAGAATGTATGGAATTTGCAGTAACGGGTGTATACCTGGTTATAAAACTACAGACATGTGTACCGACGGTATGATGTTATTGAAGCAGTTGTTTTATTTCGTTTGGTAGTAATCGAGGAGAATTTACAATGGTCAGCATATTATCTAGTAGCAACAATTGGGAGTCCCTTGGGTAAAAATACTAATGCATTGTTATAATTATTTTGTATGTTGCCTTAAATGTAATTGTTAAAAATGTATGTCATTTAGAATGCATCTGGCCATGACGAACCTTAAGACAATCAATATGTTAGTATGGGTTTAAACTGATATGAACATAATACCAATCTTGTACAAACTAAATATATCATTTATATTGCATGTATTGCTTAAGTATGAAGTTTTCGTAAATATTTTGTATAGATGTGGACAGAATGTGTATTGTTTGACATGTTTTGCTGCACATGTATATTACAAGTAACAACAAGCGTGTGTGTGCATCTCTAATAGTATTTTGTGTATAATATGGCTGTATTTATATACTAACCATCTTTTAACACACTAAAGCTACTAATTCCACTTTTCGCCTTATTTTTTATTACAGAATGTAAAGAAGGTATGCATGGTATAAATTGTACACAGGCATGCGGCAATTGCCATGGTGGTGTAACAAATTGTGAAAAATCAACCGGTGCATGTCTCCTGGGATGCATAGAAGGTTTTGATGGTGCCATCTGCAAATCTGGTAGGTTTTCTTTTGAAATTCTCAAACATAATGTTTGGGAAAACAAACAAAAAAGTAATTTATTTCATATGTTACTGTTATATAATTCCTCTTTAACACATACGTTCTTACATCGTTTAAAAATACAATCTGATGCCGAAAAAAACATAACGCAGTTCATAAATCATTGCTGATGCAAACAGTCAAGCTGAGAAAACACCTAATGTAACATATAATTCTAGAAACCTCAGAATAAATACATTCGTGTATTAAAGCGACAGATGACACCTGGATGATTTACGGGTATCAATACAAATAAAAACATCATAATGTGTATAGTTTTATATTCATGACTTTAAATAATCTGATAATGTATAAACCAATGGTGTTTTTGATGCCGAAGCACCAAGTGGAATTAAATGTAATACACACGCTTATGCATGTCCAGTCCTATTATACTTTCATCGAGTTATGGAAACATGTGCATGTACAAGCATTACGTTACAACAACTGTAACAAACGCTACTCATGTTTTCATTATTCTCAAATAAATACAGTTTTATGAATCACGTTTACGAGCAGACAAGATCAACGATAGCCATACCGCTTTATCGTCAACAATATTTGTTCAAGGGATGTGGTGAACAATAACGCATGTAATAAATGGATAGGATTTAATATAACGAGTAAATGTGTCTTACAAATCTCCTATAATACAATATAATACACACTAAAAGTAGATACTAAAGTCTAACGAGAAATGAAACCTTCAAGAGTCAACCAAAAACACGCACAGAAAGAAACAATACTTACAAGGATGATTGAATAACGGCAAGATATGACATCACAAACATAAAAGGGTTGGCAAGAGGGCTAACGCCATGAACGGTCGATGGCTAAAAAGACCACTTGAGGTTTAAACGGGGTTCTAGGGTGTACCAAACCTCACTCTTACCTTATTGTCAACGGGGCAGTGTAAATAAAGATATCCTCGTTAGGTTATATTTCCTGAAATACATGGCAGCATTAATAGGCAATAACATAACTTTTGAATAAACAACTGAACAGCAAATTCATTTCAAACCGGATTTTGAACTAACAAAATAATCTGCATTTTATTTTTTAGAATGTGACCCTGGATCATATGGTGATAACTGGGCAAATCAAACTTTAAGAGTTTTATCTAAAATAACTAAACCAACATAATATATTTTTATCACATAACATTCTTCTGGGAGTCTATATGATATATGACCTCAAAAACATTAAATTAATTGGTTTGAAAATAGGACTACCGCCTATGGTCGGTCAGTGGCAAACAAGTCTGCTGTGGTTTAAACCAGGTTCTAGGATGCACCAAGCCACACTCTTACCCTATTGTCATCCCAATGAAACGATACAGTGTAAATAAAGAAATCCCCTCCATGCTAGACAGTATCAGAGTAACATAAAAGATGATCATGTATAATATATGACTATAAAAATGCTTAGAAAGTCATAAACCAAGTACTCAATGACTTACCTCACGAGAATAAACCATTTGGTTGGGAAGTGGTACGATAGGCGTAGCCCATTCACTATGAGTAACTTTTGTCAATATGCCATATTCGGCCATTTGATCCAATTCCTTGTCAATCTTGGGTTTGAGCGCGTAGGAAACTGGTCGGGCCTTAACTTATTTTGGACTGCTTCCGTTCTTCAAATTTATCTTTGCCTTAACACTCGTCATGTATCCAAGCTCGGCATCAACAACTTCACTATATTTCATCTTTAATTTCTCAGCTTGACTGTTTGCATCAGCAATAGTTATTGATTTGATATCTATCCAGTAATTATGCCCCACTTCCCGAAGGGGGGATGGGGCATATTGCTTTGCACATGTCGGTCTGTCGGTCTGCCGGTCGGTCCATCCAGAAATCTTCTTTTCTTTGCGAGAACTCAAGAACGGCTGGAGTACAAACTCGAAACTTGGCAGTAATTTTTGTGTCATGGTCTAGTTGTACACCTCCCCTTTTGGGTAAATTCGCATAAGAAATGTGGTTGCCATGGTAACAAAACAAATAAAAAAATGTCAAAATCTTCTTGTCTTTGCGATAACTCAAGAACGGCTGGCACTACAAACTCGAAACTCGGCAGGAATGTTTGTGTCATGGTGTAGTTGTGCACCTCCCCTTTTGTGTAGATTTGCATAGATATGTGGTTGCCATAGTAACAAAATTTGTAAAAAATCACTAAAAATCGCTTGTCTTCGCGATAACTCAAGAACAGCTGACACTACAAACCTATAACTCGGCAGGAATGTTTGTCTTATGGTCTAGTTGTGCACTTCTTTTTAAGGTAGATTCGCATAAGAAATGTGGTTTTCATGGTAACAAAACTTGTAAAAAATCACTAAAAACCGCTTGTATTCGTGATAACTCAAGAACAGCTGGACTACAAATGCCAAACTTGGCAAGAATGTTTGTCTCATAGTGTAGTTATGCACCTCTCATTTTCGGTAAATTCGCTTAAGAAATGTGGTTGCCTTGGTAACAAAACTTGTAAAAAAATAATCACTAAAAATGCTTATTATTTTTTAAAACTAATTTTTTTTCAAAGGAAACCTTGGCTTATGGGTTCAATTTTTTTAAATAATGTTTTTTGATTTTATTTTGTTGTTGATTTTAAATCTTTTTTGTTTTTTAAATTTTAAAAAAAAAAAAGTTTTCCCTTTGTTGGATCAGTTTTATTTAGAGTTACAGGGAAGAACTTCAAAAATCTTCTCTGAAATTACATTAATTTTATTTAATATCAGCTAATCATCAACCAAGTTTGTTCAAATGGTGAACCTGGTGTCAAATTTGGGCCCCACCCCGGGGTAGCCTAATAAATTGGCTCCTATGCAGTTTTTTTATTATTCTGACGTTCTATGTAACTGCATAAAACCGCTCCAACACCCATATGACTTTTGAACGAAATTGAGCAGCTTATCAGACTCATGTGCGTAAACCATGACGACAATCTAACAAAATAATAACTTATTTACCATTTACTTTTGGTTTTATTCTTTTCCGAAGCCTATTTTACATAATAGATCGGTTTTTCGTAGATCACTATACATGTGTATTGACAATATATTGACTAGAGCGCACCTCTCCCAACCGTTGCATGCGTATGCGCAAAAGTACACAAACATCGGATATTTTCCACTGTGGACAACGTATCACGAAACTGTGTTGTATATAATGTACCTAGTATAAAGTTTTCAAGTCTTAGGTTAACAAATATATATATATTACCCCTTCATGACGGGGAGATTAAATGGGTCACCTTAAGGTGGCTGGAAAAAAACACTCAATTATTTTATAAAAGTTGCGCCCCTGAATATACGGAGTAAATTTAGGTGGATGTTAATGGGATTGATATAAATGTTTTAAAGAGTATTTTAGAACAGCAAGAATGTAAAGATAGTGACTTTATTTGGATGTTAATGCGCATATACATTGTGTTTTACGGAGGTTTAAATAAGAGTTAAGAATAAAAAGACAGTGACTTTATGTGGAATATACGGAGATGTGGTGTTTAATAATACAGTAACATTTAGTAAGAGATAGTGTGTGTGCAGTGTATGGAATAGATGTTTAAATTGACTTTCCATGTGCGTGTTGTTGTTGTACACTTTCTTTTAGGCTTAGCCTATCGAATATTGGCCGAAATATGGCTTTGACCCCCCACCCCCCAACACCACCCCACACTCCAGAGTTTATGAGATGGCGAGTTGTCCGTTGTCCGTCGCCCGTCGTCGTCCGCTAACTTTTGCAACATTTTCAACACTCTTGCACCTTCAATATTATTATTCGGATCTTTACCAAACTGCTAATTTTTCATATATTTTATATTCTCTTTACTACGATTTACGAATGAGGAAGAGTCTTGTAAAATAATAAACGAATAAAACAAGTAATTTTAACAATACTATAAATATAACAAAAATATTACTTTTAAATCGGCATGAAATATGTGCATTTTAAACACACTTACACAATGTTTTACGTTTATATGCCATGATTGTAGCAATAAATGGTTCTATTCTATTCTATCGACGGTGCAAGGTAGGTTCCGTACGGTGAACTAATGTGCGCATGGAACTCTGGGTAAGAATTTCAAACAACATGGCGGTAACTTTCGATAATTCGGAAATATGTGAATATATTCCTGATAAATTTGGATAATCTGAGATATTTCATTGTGGCAATTACATTTTGTAATACTAATCGACTCAAAATAAGTTCTTCTTTCAACCTGTGCATATATAATATAAAAACGATGCTGTTTAAAAGCGTGAAACCTTCCCAACAGATTCCGTTGGGGAAGTCCAGACGTAAAATGTGCAATAATCAATACACGTTGATACTCGCCAATACGAAACATTTCAAAAGAGCATTAAACGTGTATTTTAACACACTACGCCCCGGTGGTATCCAGTAGAACGATACAGGCCCTCTTGGCCTATTGTTTTTAATATACCAGTATGTTGTGATGTTTCTATATTTAAACCTAAATAACAATATTAATTTAAAATTATGTTTTAAATTACCTCCCTTTATTGAATGAATATTAAGAATAAATTTGATTCTAATTAAGAAAAATACATTTATGATTTATTTTCACTCTTTAAACTCAAACTATTGAATAATTTTGATATATGGGATACATTATTTTGATGAAGAATATGCAAAATTAAACAACCCATGTGAAAGCTAAATGTAAAATACCTACATATATATAAGGATAACTGCCATTGATACACTATGTATATATGAAAACTCACTAAAAATTGCTTGGCTTCCATAACTCAAAAACAGCTGGCACTCAAAACTTGGCAGTAATGTTTGTGTCATGGTTGTTGAAGGGGGGCATATATGTTTTACAAACATCTCTTCTTTTTTTAAATTTCTTAACCAATCCCTACCAAACAAGGGTCTTCCTCCATTTTCAATAACATATAACTTCAATGTTTTTGTTTGTTCATCAAGTTTAGCTTCGCAATGGATCGCACCTAATGGTGAAATTAGTTCCCCTGAATATGTCATGGGAGTCAAATTTGTTTCTCCAAGTTCCAAGTCCAGAAATATTTTTCAAAGTCGTTCTTCGAGATAACCGACACGCCAGATCCTGTGTCTAGCTCCATTTTAAGCTCTACATCTTCAACCTTTGTCTTTTACATCATCAAACTTATAATATTCTTCATCACTGTCTAAATCTAAATTGTGTACTTTAGATTTGATACTCTCTTATTTGCATGCTGGTTGAATGTGGGCCTTTTTTCCACACTTGTAGCAAGCAATAGGCTGTCCTAAAACGACATTCATCGGGGTTATTGTTAAAGCATGTAAACCTATAACACTGTCTTTTTTTTTCTTTTGGTATATGTTTGCAGATTTCTGAGGTGTCTGTTTATTCTTCGGAGGAGGAGGTTTTTCATATTTTTGAGAAGGAGGTTGTTCATTTTTCTTTACCTTCATGGTATGCACATGGTGTTGCTTAGTCTGAATTTCTACAACATATTTAGATGCAGATTCCATCAAAAGAACTATCTCTAACGCTTTCTCAAAGACGTTTCTTCTGGATAGCCTCGTTTCTCAGTCCACAAACAAAACGATCACGCCACGCATTCTGAAAGTGTCCCCAAATTCATAGTATTCTGATAATATTCTGAGGTTTACATTAAACTCTTTTATGGATTCATCTTCTCTTTGGTCACGCTTGTGAAAGAGAAATCTTTCGGAAATTACAACTGGGTTAGGTGAGAAATGTGTCTTTAATAATTCACACAAAGCATCATATGTTTCAGTAGATGGCAGATCTGGTGATGTCATATCTCGTAATATTCGATACGACCACCTGTCACAAAATAATATCGAGTAGAGCGTATTGGTCGTACATAGCTCTTGTAAGCACTTGGCGACATCTGTCAGTCACATGCTAATCCATTTTCAGTTGAAGCAAATTCACCAGTTGCATGATATTTTCATGTACCACGGAAAAGCGAGCACGTTTTATAGCGCCGGTAGAGGGCGTACGGCAGGGCCGTTCAATAAGCTTATATGTG